>WWET01004180.1:19955-33074 GCA_011038615.1 Limnodynastes dumerilii
CCGTTAACGGGCCCAGACAATGGAAGTGCCAGCGTGGCACTATTGGTGAGTGGTGGGGGGGCCTGTGCTGGGCCCCCCTAGCTCAGGGGCCCGGTCGCAATTGCGACCGCTGCGAACCCTGTAGCTACGCCACTGGTGACAGTAGCATACACTCCAACATGACCCATTCCATTATGTACAAATTACTCTGCTCCTCAGTTTCCAACTGTCAGTTACTATGGTAACCACCTTTGTTGAAGAGGGAAATAGTTCTTTAAATATCAGTTTATTCATTTAATCCAGGTAATTGACTGTTAGAAGCTCAGGAGCGGAGGGTCCAACTATGTTGGAGGGTCTCCAATAGTTATGTGTATTTGTGTGTGTGACAATAGTTATGTGTATTTGTGTGTGTGACAATAGTTATGTGTATTTGTGTGTGTGACAATAGTTATGTGTATGTGTGTCTCCACAGTGTGGTGTGTGTGATATGTGTGTGTGTGACAACAGTTATGTGTATTTGTGTGTGTGTGACAACAGTTATGTGTATTTGTGTGTGTGACAGTTATGTGTAGTTGTGGGAGTGTGTGTGTCAGTGTCAGTCATGGTCTGTGCCTCTCTTCTGTATTGCATAATGCAGGGGAATTGCGCTGTCCCAGGATTGCGGACCAGATGCGACAGTCCATCAAAATCCAGTATAAAGCAAGTTCATAATTTATGGATATAATTCATGTATTTTGTGTATTTGTGGGAGAGTGTTTGACAACAATTGTGTATTTGTGTGGGTGGGGGAACAAATGCATATTTGTGTGTGTGTGAGAAATAGAATTATATAAATATAGTTTATTTTCATTAAGAACGATGATGATTTTATGGTAATATTTCTTTCTGTTCTGTCTAATAACATAATTAAGGTAAGCGTATATTAACATGAAGTGATATTCTGCTCAGAGGCTCTGAGATCATGAATGCAGCAGGTGTCTCCCAGACTGATGCTGACACTTCACCACTCATTCACCCTGTGAGAGCCACAGCACACCCATCAGCGCCAGGCACCATGCTGCCCATTCTCAAACCACCTCTGCTTCCTATTACTCACTAGTGATTAGAAAAAGGCTCCTCTTGCTGTCATATAGCTATATAACAGCGACAGCAGCCTTTTACTATTCACTTCAATGACTGTTTACACATGTTAGCTGCTAGGCAACAGGCAGCAGACACAGAAACAGCATGTGACAGGGAATCCCCAATCACTGCTGTTATGAAGGATGGGCGGAGTATTGCCCTGCTTCACTGAAGTGACTGAACGCTAGTTAGAGATGCTGAACTTGAAGATAACACAGCAAGGGACAGTGAGGAAGATCACCACTTTCTGAATACAGCAAACAGCTTGCTAGAAGTGCTGTGATGTGAAGAGGAGGTGCTGAGCAGCTTAGTCAAGTTTCATAAATATTGAAAGCCATAAAATCTGCCAAAATATGAAACTAACTTCATATTTGGGCAGTTTATCTGATTGAGACCCATATTTGTTAACTCACACAATTTAAACAAATACCAGCAGTAGATTAAATTTATAAATTAAGGTTACTGAATCAGTGCCCGTCCTTAATGGCTATTCAGTAACAATATAAAAGGAAAAAAACATTTTTGTGTGAAAAAACACACAAGACAGCGCTAAAATATAGATGGTTCGGATATATACTTGGTAAGCAGCTGGTAAGTTATGGGGGTACAAGTATCCCCAAAAAATGGAGCACAAAAACAAACAATACTGGTATAATATATGCCAGTGAACCAGCGCTAAAACCTGAATCTGATCTGTATCGGCAAAAAAAAAGTGTATTTGTAAATAAGCAGGATGGCTGAATGTATAAAACAAGTAAATTGACAAATACTTTAATATTTACAAATACACCTTTTTAGCCGATACAGCAGATCAGATTCAGGTTTTAGCGCTGGTTCACTGGCATATATTATACCAGTATTGTTTCTTTTTGTATTCAGTAACAATGAACATGGGACTGGATCTACAGGTCTGTATGTTTGGCCACTTATGCTTGCAAAGTAACAAATGTTTTACTTAGTTCCGTGCGATAGGAGTTCCATCCGATGGGGCAGTTCTTGCTCTCCCCTGCAAAAAGTATGCAAAGTGGGCGGGGGTTAGATGTAAATAATACAGTATGGGCTGGTTTAGCTACTTACACGCAGATCAGCAGGCGGACGGACCGCTGATCAGCACAATTAAGATATGGCAGCCTAATTAAGATATGGCAGCACAAGAGAGGGGAGTGACAGGGGAAGTTCTCTGCCCTCTCTCGTGCAGAATTAAACACCCCTGCACATATGGAAAGCATACAGGGGTGTGGGACTGGTCTGTGGAGTGATATACTGCATATAGTAACAAACATTTACAGAAACTGTGGCAATTGTGGAATTGAGAGCAGATGCACCAAGCTGAGGAAAGTGAGGAGCAATTCCAAGGTGGAAGATGAAATCCATCCAGGGAGCCCACAGCTTTAATAATATATGAACTGCTTTTCTAGCTGTATAGACATTTTTCATGGGCCAAGTCTTATTGACTAACGTTATCCAATCCCTTGAAGGTGTCTCAGCCATCTAATTGCAAGAAACAGTCATCAAGGGCCAGGGAAAAGAGGGTGAAAAAATATTTGTGAGTTCATTTATCAAAGGTTTCCTACAGAGTCCAATTATACAGGATATTGGATCTATAGGGAGCAAGTGTACCAAGGACAGGAACACTAAGAGGCAATCCTATAACAAATGCTAAAATGAACCTTGACGGGTTTCACACTTAAGGCATCCAGCATCTAACCATCTGCCAAGGCGATACAAATTCTGAGGTGTTAAATTCACTCTGTGTACTACATAGAAGTGGATCTGTTGGAACTTTATGGATGTGTTAGCACGTCTGATGGATTGTAGCACAATATTATAATTATCTTCCTTTGGTCCCAAGTCCCCTTCCCACCTGCCTCTCATTGCACCCAGTTCCTCTGATATGGCAGAGCACAGAGTAGAGTAGACTATTGATATGGAACCAAGACAATCTATTGAGCAGCAATTTAACAGGATAGGTGATAATGTTCAGATGCCGTCCTGAAATTGTGCCTTTAAGGCATGTCTGAGATGTAAGTAAAAATAGAAGAGGGTGTGATGGATATGATACTCCTCTTGCAGGTAGGTGAAAGATTTAAGCTCACTGCTTAGCTATAAACTTCTCAGTGTCATAAGCCTATATGTTCTTCATATACTTCCCTCCTTCAGAGTAATTAGTTTGCCAAATTGACAGTTATTACCACCACCTCCAATACATCTAACAAGTGTCACAATCAAGCCCCTGTTGTACTATTCTACAACAAGTGACGTTCTTGTCTCCATAGGCTGTTTGCAGTTCCAGTTTGCACCTGAGTTGCCACTATTCTCCAGCTCTGGGTCACTAATTTCTCCTGATGGACAGCACCTGGCACTTGGCTACTTAAACCTTCTTCCAGAAAGTCTTTGCTGGGTCATTTTCTCCTGGCTTCCCTGTGTTTGTCTGTACATTGTGCTTTCCCAGATTGGACTCTTTTGCCATTTACCTGGATTTCCTTTGCTTATTAGATGTCTCTGTGTAACCTAATTGGATTTTCTGGCATTTCCTCCCTCCTTGTACCCAATGGGCCTGATTCAGAGGCTGAAAATAAGAACTTAAAATTACACCTGGGCAAAACCATGTTGATTTCAGGGGGAGTCAAGTTATTTGTATTCTATGCATGCAGGAAGAATGCTTTGCTTTTACTTATTGCACACAGATACCTGATCAGCTTCACTTTTAAACTGCTAATTAGACTTGAGCTGGGAAAATCACCTTTTAACTATAATAATGTTTCAACAACTTTTAACTATAATACTGTTGCAACAAATGAAATTTGACTCCCCTGAAATCAACATGGAGATCAGAATAATCTGTAAAACTCCAAGTGTGCTGAAAAACTGGAGGACCCACAATTGGGAGTTTGAGGTGGTAATCTCAGCACTCAGAATGTATAAATAGATAGATTTAAATGGTAATTGGAGGTGCTACACCATCACCGTCAAGTGTCAACATAATTTTAAATGGTAGCAGTAGTGATATGAAGAGATGAGCAAGTGGAAGTATATCATAGATCAGGCAAACCAATTAATGGGTTGTAGGATGGAAGTCAACTGAGGCATAGAATATGCAGACGCAGAGTAGAGAGTAATGACGGAGAGATGGTATCCGACTTGTAAAAGACTTTGTGCCAACTGGTAAATTACTTCATGAGGCCGTCAAAAATATGTAGACAATTCCATTAACCTCCAAATGCTATGGAAGAAGTATGGACTCAAAGGTAGAGTGAATACTGCTGTGTAAGAATGGGAGCACTAAAAAAAACCGTCAACGTGTTTCATCCAGAAAATTTGGCTAATTACCTTGACTGACAGATCTCTACTTATAGAAAAGGTCCTAACTTGACTACTTATGTGACCTACAAATTGGTACTCTTCTGCTACTCAGACTGCTTCAAAGGAGCAGGAAAATATGTCAAAATTGTACTACGTACTACAGCAGAGTTGCCAGCAAGAGTTTTCAAAATCCAAACAGTGGCTCTAAAATGATGATTAACCATAATCTGATATGCAGCAGTGATTTTGTTATATATATATGCCCATGTGGGCATAAGCAGAGAAAACCAAATGGCCATTTGACAATTGAAAATCATCAGTCTTTAATTTGGCCAGCTTGGCATTTGGTAAGTCATATAAGCCACCAGTGAAGTACTGTACCCTGTAATGATATCAATCAATACCATGCTAATAGATTGACATCCATGGGGTGGAGTCCAAGACTTCATCCTTGACAAACTAGAAGCAAGATGGATACATTTCCTTGGTACACTGTTCCCCAATGAGCACAAAAGCTTGGGGTATGTCTGATCGATATTGACTCCATTTGTAAATGTTTGTCTTTTCTACCTGCTAACTAAATCTACTGCTAGTAGTCTAATAGGATTTACACTACCTATGGTTCTAGTTGGTCTTTATTGTTAAATTTAGCTGTTGGTGGTACCTCTTTGTGAAGGAGATGCGGTTGCCTGAACAATTATGGTTAGGCTGCAGCAAGTAAAAGGTTAGGGTTAGGACTGAAGAAGGGGAAGGTTAGGTTTAGGCTGCGGGAAACAGATTCACTAAGCTGCGGGTTTGGAAAAGTGGAGATGTTGCCCATAGCAACCAATCAGATTCTAGATGACATTCTCTAATATATAATAGTTAAATGAGCTCTAGAATTTGATTAGTTGCTATGGGCAACATCTCCACTTTTGCAAACCAGCAGCTTAGTAAAACTGGCCCCAGGAGTTGCACCTCCACCGCTTTCTAAAATGCAGACTGTTGAGATATTAGGAATGAAATTATTAAGAAATGGGTCCAGACTTATGAAAAATGTTATGATGGCTAGAATTTAAATATTGTTATTTTTTATGTGTTACTTCCTCAAGTCCCATCCACCCTCAGTAGTAGTGGTGCAATTTAGAGTGGTACTAAGGATGGGTGGGGCTTGATGACGTATTCATGACAAGCCCTGCCCATATAGTTCTATCTCCTTCATCTTTCCAGGATCTCCCTGAAGACAAAAAAGGAAAAGACAGCAACTATGATTTAGAAAAAAAAAGGCAAGGCCAAATTAACTTTATTCTGTATTTCCAGTGGAAATCTCAGCTGCAATGCTAAAAATGTCAGAAAATATTATCTATCTGACTCCTACATGTCTCATTGATGTACTGCACAGCTGGTATTATGATTCCTATATTCATAACACTGGTCTGGCTCCCTCCCAAAAATGTTGTTACTAAATCACATGCATAATGAAGAACAAAATGACTGCTAGGTAATGCCCTTGTGTCATTAAAACACCAAATGCGGTAGTATATGCAGTCTGGCTATGTACTGCTTCACTAACTGGTGTACAAAGCTATATAAGGAAGGAAGGCTCTGCACATGACAGCAGAGAAATATCACAATATCTCTAGAATGCAGCTTTGCTCTGCATCAAATGTATATTTGACAGACCTATTCATTCAGCATAGTCACCCTTTGTTTCTCTACTGATGCTTGACAAAATATTACATATGATATTTAGTTTATGGACAAATTGTAAAACCATTGACATATTCTAATGTGGTGGATGCAATACATAATAAATAGTCACATCTGTCAGATTTTATTTAGCAACACTTCATAGGGGCTTGGAGCAGAAAATGCTAATTAAAAATGTATAACTTATGCAGATCATCTCCACAATGAAAATAAATGCTTCATTCTGGTTACAATGTTTTGAAACATATCATACAATCAGTGAAAGAAAACACATTTTTAAACACACCTAAAAAATTTTTAGGATTGTCATACCTCACAATATGATATTTATAGGCACAATGACAAATCACCATGGAAATATAATAATGCAAAACAGCATATATTTACAAGTTAACTAATAGCACCCTCTGCTGAAAACATATAAAACTTTTCCATGTGTCTTATGTTTCTGAATTCCTGCAGGTCTTGTGTTGCTTACACGTACAAGATCACTAAACAAATAGCAAGGATAGAAAAGCAATAACGTTTGTTAACGAACAGCACACTGATTTTTTTGTATTAGTTAAACGTCATAAAATTTGAGATTTTATGTTTTCTCCAAAGTATTTATTTCAATGAAATTTTATTGTTTAATGTATACAAATTAAATATAGAGTAACATTTTCTTTCCTGAAACCAAAGGGATAATCACGGAATACAGCTAAGAATTAATTTGCCTACATTCAATATGTAGTCTAATGGCTCTGAACTTGACTGCCTCTCTGTAGAAAAACGCCATGCCCTTACATAGTGCATTATAGGAGCAATAAATCAACATGGAGGGGACATCTTTTCAAAGAGTTCTCACTTCCAGCACAGGAAGTTCACCAACAGGAGAAACTTTTATTTCTTCCTCTCGTAGCAGACGCAGAAATAACTTCCTTGTATGCTCTGGATATCGGTAAATATGGGTGTTTTTCAGCCAGTTGGGCACATGTTCCTGGAGAACCAAATATGCAAACAATGATTTCACAGAGGTAATCTTAGAATATATGTTTCTTTATAATAATGGACCAGATCCAGACTGCTTCTGCGTCAGTGGTGATCCACCGCCAGATCCCCGCTATATCCAAACTACTGTGTGTGCAAGGAGAGGCCACTCAGGACCCTACCTTAATATTTTCACACTGTCAGCTCCAAAATACCTCCCACCTTGCATACACACTGTATACATCCCACCCCGCCTTCCTAAATATTTCCATTATGGTAAATCTGGATCATGAGGATACAGTGACGCAACGGAAGTTTGGATGAGGTTCAATAACAGTAATCAAAGTGAACGTCCAATTGCATTTTGTACTGCTGTTTATAAATGGCCATAAATACATTTCACTAGTATATCTAAATAACCAATACTTTGAGCTATATAGGCATACGTTACAGTTTTGCAAAGAAAGTCAGGCTGGTTTTGCATGATAAATAAGTACACACTGAGTACTGGGAAGCAGTCGCCACTGAGAAAATGCTGTTTCCGAAATAGAAAAAAAGTCCCAGGACTTTAGCTGTTTTTTTTACCATCGTCGTATTTACTAAAGCCAAAGTCCCGGGACTTTGGGCTTTTTCACCACCAAATCGACCATCATCGCTCTACCCTCCCAGTCCCGACTTTTCTAATGTAACCTATACAACACGGTTCATTCACTAAAGGCGATTTGACTAAATCCCCTCTAGTGTGATCTGTGAGGGCTTCCAAAAAAAATCGCCTCCTGTGTGAGGAGCTTTCATAGAAAGCAACTCATACTTTAATAGAAAAACACATGTCAACAAGAAGCATTTTTTTATCACTTATCCTGCCGACGCATATACTACTATAAGGAAAAGCATAGCCATGTGTTTTTGGCCATGCTAATCCTTATAGTAGTGTAAGCAGCAGCCTGATAAGTGATAGAAGTGTCTAAGCAAATGTGTTCTGTGCCCCTAAAAAATGTAAATATATACCCAAATAAACTTTGCAATATTACCTGACCTAACACTACATGTTAAACCCTGAATAAAATGTGTACAAAATGTCCCTTAGTGTGTCTAGCGATTCTAATGGTGGCCACCTTGTTCAAAATGTACCTTAAAATGTTTGTTAGTGTAAAAATGTGTAATGAACTAATAAATAAATGTTGCGACCGTTTAGCAGTCATCTGTCTTGGGATGACTTGCTAATATATTCAGCTTCTTCAGAACATCTTCTTTCAATGGAGGCTTGTACCTTGCTTGAAGATGTTCCTTTAGGGGGCTCTAGTGAGTGCTCTAGTGTTGGTGACGTCATTTTTCCTAAAAAAGGGGACCCTCTAGCGACAGACCGGTCATTAGTAGCGGGGACACTGCGTCGTGGAAAGGCCCAGAAGAGGCCGAAGACCAGCTGCCAGCACTGGAGGAACATCTTCAAGCAAGGTGACAAGCCTCTCCAAGCAACTCTGAATAAAGATATGCAGAAAATGAAAATACTAGCAAGTCATCCCATGACAGATGACTGCTAAATGGGGAGTTGCGACATTTATTTATTATTTCATTACACATTTTTACACTAACATACACTTAGATGGCCAGCATTAGAATCGCTAGACACATTTTGTACACATTTTATTCAGGGTTTAACATGTAGTGTTAGGTCAGGTAATATTGTAAAGTTTATTTGGGTATATTTTTACATTTTTTAGGGACACATAACACATTTGCTTAGACACTTCTATCACTTATCAGGCTGCTGCTTACACTACTATAAGGATTAGCCACAAACTTATGGCCATGCTTTGCCTTATAGTAGTATATGCGTCGGCAGGATAAGTGATTGAAAAATACATGGCGATTTTGAAATGGAGAATCACCGTGCTTTTCAATAGAAAAGCATGGCGATTTTTCCATTTTAAAATCTATCAACATCATCTATCAACATCGACGGCGATTCTACATCGATGCCAAAAATTCGGGCATAGTAAATACCTCGATTTTTGGTAAAAAAAAACGCTGCTAAAACCCAGCGATGATGATCGATGTAGAATCGCTGTCAAAAATCGACCTTAGTAAATGAGGCCCTTAGTTTCAGGCTGTGGGGAAGGAAGAGTTAGTGTAATGAAAGGGGAGGGTTAGGGTAAGGATTATGGTAAGGGTTGGGGTTACATTAAAACTCATTATTTGTCGCTCCATCTTCCTTCTTCAGTGGATCGATTTCTTCTCCTCTGTGAGGTAGAAGCAATCGATTTCCCAACCAGTTCCCAACTCGCTGGGAGAAAAAGGGCCTTTCTCAGCGGCAACCCACACCCTGAGTAAGGTAGCGGAATTATAGAAGGTATTTGCAGTTTTCTTAATTTTGCTGAAGTTATGTGCATATTGTTGTTAGAAACACGTTATAACCCATCCAGAATTAAGAATATATAGAATAAACCAGAAAAATAAGATTCATAATACATACTGTAAATAAGGAAATTATACTTGAGACAAAAGAAAACAATACATTTAATATGATTTGATCCATATACAATACAGATTTCTATTTTAATTCTAAATATAAAATGCAGGCAACATTCCCGCACCACATTATCTTTATCCAATGGAAAATATAAACCCCTTTGTTCTAAATAAAGCCAATTGCGATTAGTAGTTTACAGTGCAGAACACACTGTCCCGAGTTGAATGTACGCCAGCTGACATGACGTTTCTCTGCATGATTTACTCTGGTCCAATCTCAACTGGAGCGCGCTGGACTTGTTGAGGGAGGGAGGGAAAGGGTGGAGGGATGTAAGCAATGTAAAGTAAGGGGGTGCCAAGGCAAGTGCCATCCACATCAGAATGCAGACAGAACGTTGGTCTGTTCATGTCCAATTATTTGCACCTTTCACAGGTCATATCCAAGGGGCACTTATTCAAAGACCTATATACTACCTATGAGCATGATTTTGGCACTGCAAAAGTAATAAAAATGGCATGGAATCGCTGCTGCTATATTGTGCTGTGCTTTATGTTTTACTATGTTTATTTAAAAAAAAAAAAATTTTCTTTCAAAAAATCTTTTATTTAACTGTGGAGACATTAGTATGGAACTAATCGCTACATTACAACAATCATTTTACTTGTAAATATGAAGTATAACCCTGTATTTGCACTAAAGATTAGGTCACTTAGCTGCAGCTTGTAGCAGCAAAGAGCTGGTTGCTTTGTGCCCATATGCTACGGCCCATGATCATGTCACATCCTGTCACGTATGGAACGTACGCTGCGTGGATATTTAACATAAGGAAGATATATGGTGGGAAGCCAGTCCTTGCTTGCAAGAAATATTTGATTGGAGATATGGGGACAGATTTACTAAGCTGCGGGTTTGGAAAAGTGGAGATGTTGCCCATAGCAACCAATCAGATTCTAGCTGACATTCTCTAGTATGCAATAGTTAAATGAGGTCTAGAATTTGACTGGTTGCTCCGGGCAACATCTCCACTTTTCCAAAATCGCAGCATAGCAAATCTGGCCCACAGAGTTGGGGTTTTTCGCAATGCACATGCACAGAATGTAAAACCAAATGTAAATGAATCATATTTCTGTGATATCGATGTGTACTGTGAATTGCACCTTAAGAGGGAGGGTGTTCGAATGTTGGCCTAATTCTAGCATTGGTGTGTGTATGCCACTTTGCACCTACCTTACCACTCGGCAGATATGCATGCACAGAATATGTCCACGTATGCTTTTCATTTCAAATAAAATACTTACAACTCTGATTCATTCTCATTTTTTATCATTGTCTGTTATCATTTTTTCAACAAACTTTTATTTCCAATATTTATGCTATGTGTGGGACTTACCTCTGTAGCATTTGGTAAAAGTACAGGAATGAATCTGAAGTTCATACTTCCTTGATTTATAAATTCCAACTGCATCTAAAATAACATAAGTAAAACTCACAATCATATCATTATGCGTGATACATTCCACATGTCATTTACTTGATTTAGGACTAACAGAAATAAAACCAATTTGCAATATAAGAATGAAAGTTTAAATACTTCAACAGGATAATGGTTATTGAATGGCTTTTGAAAGGGGATTGGGGAGGTTTTTAGGGAACCCGGTTTGGAAAAGTGGAGATGTTGCCCATAGCAACCAGTCAGATTCTAGCTGACATTCTCTAGTATGCAATAGTTAAATGAGGTCTAGAATTTGACTGGTTGCTCCGGGCAACATCTCCACTTTTCCAAAATCGCAGCTTAGCAAATCTGGCCCACAGAGTTGGGGTTTTTCGCAATGCACATGCACAGAATGTAAAACCAAATGTAAATGAATCATATTTCTGTGATATCGATGTGTACTGTGAATTGCACCTTAAGAGGGAGGGTGTTCGAATGTTGGCCTAATTCTAGCATTGGTGTGTGTATGCCACTTTGCACCTACCTTACCACTCGGCAGATATGCATGCACAGAATATGTCCACGTATGCTTTTCATTTCAAATAAAATACTTACAACTCTGATTCATTCTCATTTTTTATCATTGTCTGTTATCATTTTTTCAACAAACTTTTATTTCCAATATTTATGCTATGTGTGGGACTTACCTCTGTAGCATTTGGTAAAAGTACAGGAATGAATCTGAAGTTCATACTTCCTTGATTTATAAATTCCAACTGCATCTAAAATAACATAAGTAAAACTCACAATCATATCATTATGCGTGATACATTCCACATGTCATTTACTTGATTTAGGACTAACAGAAATAAAACCAATTTGCAATATAAGAATGAAAGTTTAAATACTTCAACAGGATAATGGTTATTGAATGGCTTTTGAAAGGGGATTGGGGAGGTTTCTAGGGAACCCAGACACTCAGATGACCCCCTATTAGATTTCATTCCCCTCAAGCACTATGAACCCTTATTTGTTTTTACCTTGTGTTGGGGTAGAGGCCTTGTCTCAGGGCTACGCCTCCTCTCTGTCAGTGATTGTCAGGGAGTGCACTGCCCATCAATACTAGCCTTACTACAAAATGTAGTAAGTGTGCAGTGCCAGTGAGTACTCATGTGAATTGCAACGATTCAACATGTTTCCATTTAATTTACATTTTAAATACTAAGCTGTAGGATGCACCTCAATAAACACCAGAAACACTAAACAATAGGTATACTGACAAAGTTTTGACTATCTAAATTTACTGACCAGTAACATGTACACTCATTGCAGCAAATGAAACTTGTTTATAATTCCTCACTATGTATGAAATATACTGATCATTCTTACAGGTTTGTTTGTTCTTGTTTTTTTTTTAACGTTTTTTTAAATGAGAAATTATTGAATTTTAAATTGTTTGTTCTTGTTTTTTTTTTAACGTTTTTTTAAATGAGAAATTATTGCATTTTAAAAAAGGAGAATGACATTAAAATAGATACTAAAACCCAGTGAGGTTGAGAATTAAGATACTGGTAAATTAGAAAGTCACCGGTATTGATAAGCTGATAAAATGTTGGCTGTATGACAACATATAGAATAATTTACCTTCCTACAGCATAGAAATGAGGAGAACCACCATGTTCTGGTCATTTAATGCCCCTGCACGCTATTGGTGAAACATCAGTGGTGGCCAATGAGAGCATTGCAGAGCTAGTACCATGTGGTGTGTCATTTATTTTACATTTCAACTGCTAACAAGTTTAATAAAGGTGCTTAAATAAAAGTATTTTCTCCCCTGTCATTTTATTCATTTACAGTAATTATAATGATTACTACAATTTATACATGTTTGTGTATGTGGGATTGTTACATGCTGCTGCGCTAAATGGGCAAGCATGTATTTACTTTCACCTCTCTCCCTCTGCTCTCATTGGTGCATTCCCCATACCAGGGGAACGTCCTATCAGTTTTGTGGGTTGGGAGGCTGCTGGCCAATCAGGGGTAAGCAGCATCTATATTAGACCGGCTCTGTCAGTCTGACAGTGCCGGTTAAAGCATTCACAGTATTTCTCCAGCTCTCCAATGCTATCTTGTCTTGGCTCTTGCCTTGTCATAT
>WWET01004180.1:41917-54158 GCA_011038615.1 Limnodynastes dumerilii
TGCGTGCAGTGGTCGCCTGGGCTCTCGTGTTACTATAGGGAGGCAGGGATAGCCATTTAAATTGTACAGTATGGGCGTGCTAAGCCCGTACGCTTTGCGTATTATGTGCGAAAATTCGTACGGCCGACGGTAGTACCCAGTGTAGGGTATAGCCGCCGTAAGCAGGGACTTTACTATGGGAGTGTTAGGGGCGTGCATGTTTATTCGCACGGGCGAACGTACGCATTCGCCCGCCGTGCGAATTTTCGGAGCTCTGGATCAGGCCCAAGGAGCATATGTAAGTAAGGTAAGCTTAGTGGGAGGGGCATGTATGCAAATTGTATAGTAAGGGCTTGGTTAAAGAAAATGGGTGCAGTGCAAAAATGTTAGGGTAGAGTCATGTTAGTGGAAATCCATTGCCTTAGAAGGGAGTGGTCTCAATTCAGACACACAGGACGTGGAATCTGAGGGTTATGCCAATGTCACTGGACCTCCTTTCTTAAATGAGAGACATAATTAATTACATTATGTTCCATCATTACCACCTTTGATTCCCCTATTCTAAGCACAGGATTGTCTAAATGGCCGCACTTATGATCAAGAAAATTGTCCAGTTGCATGGTAAGATATTATTTAATATTTTTAGTTTTATAAAATTGTCTGGGAAGCACCAGAGATGAGTCATAATCCTTGATGGTGTCAAGGAGACTCGAGCAGAGTATGATCTGAAATAAGTATTTATCTTATTTGCCAGATAATAGAAAAAAATTGATATGTGAGCTATGTAGGGCAGTGGCCTCTGTTATGAGGATGGCACACCACACCATGGAGTCTACTAGTGGCCTGGTTTTCATTGAAGCAACTGATGATGGAGACAGGCTTGGCTGCAGACACCTAGCGGGTCATAGCTAGTCTCCACTGGTAACCTATCCAAGTGGTCCCTCACCACACAATGACACCCACACACACTTGCATGAAGTATAGCAAGATTAAATTACTCAGAATACTGGGCTGAGGAGTCATAGAGCAGGTGTAATGACAGAGGCAAAAGCCAGAGGGCAGGACAGAGCAGTAAGGAAGATTACTGCAAGGAGACTGCCAGAGTAGTTAGGTGGAAAAGACTCAGAAAGCAGCTACACACACACACTGAGAGCTAAATTAAACTAACTCCTAGTGGAAGCTAAACAACTGTGTAAGGAAAATGACAAAAGTCAGAAACAGCATGAGATGGAAAACACATGGAGCTCTCTGTAAGAGAGCAAACAGAGACACAGGTAACCCACAGCAGTGTGCAAATGCAGCAAGTCGCATCCGCTACACACACACTGACGACACAATTGACAGGGAAGGATAGACAATGGAGACCAGGACACGGACAGACAGAGACCAACACGAGCTACAAATGCACCCGGCAAGACGTAGGAGACTAACACTATAACTGGCAATGTGAGGCATGCACTACTGTCTATTTAAAGGTCCATACTCCAATCAGCTGTCTGCTGTTAGTCTAGGATGAATGGAAGGCTATAAACATAGTAAAAACAGGTTCAGAAGGTGCAGTGGTTTACTGTGTCACAGGATGATATTAGACTTTAAATGTCTCATCACATATGGGTATAGTTTAAGATTAGGGGTGACAAAGGTCATTTACAGTGGTAAAGTTACCCCGTAATATTATTTTACAGAAATGTGTATTTGGTATGCATTTGGTATTCCAGAGAGTAGACAGTTCATACTCCAACTATGCCTCTTTCAAAAAGATTATATCTAGACCAGCATCTTTTTTGCTCTTTATAGTATATGTGCAATGACCGAATGTTAAAGGTCAAAGTAGGAGTTTCAGAGAGGTGAAATAGAGTAAGATATAACTCAAAGGAAACTGACAACAATTTTCCACTTTAAATGTTTTACTGAATGAATTCTTCTTAAATTTGCATTAGAGGAAACTCTAGTTTGTACAATTAAAGCTTTCACAAATAAATAATACAATCAATTACAATTTACAAATATTTGGCCATTGAGATATTAAATTGATACAATTCAATGGATTCAAACAATTAATTTAGTAAAGACATAAAATAAATGCATTCAAAGTTTTCTCAATCAATCACTCCTCCTTCTCCTCTATTACTAAATTCAATTAGCACTTATGTGAATTGCTAAAAGATTCCTTATCGAACTTATTCCATAAACTATAATTTCACCTAATTTTACTTGCGAGCAAAATATTAACTGAGAAATATTATGCTATAACAAAGAACATCTAAATTAAATGTTACTTTAAATAATGTCTCTCGAAATTAAACACCTTTTATTGTCCTTGTAGTTTTCTATACCCCACTCCTTCTCTGTTACTCTCCAATAATCTCCTCACTTTATTCCCTCTCTGATGTTACAATGTCACACCTTCCACCTCGGCAACTGTCCTGCTTCTTCGTCACTCCCCTGCTCACTGTCTCCGACTCTCCTCCCGTTCTGCACCTCCGACTCCAACTCCAGCACAGCCTCCTCAACGCTCTCCCTCTAACCAACCACAAAGTCACTCTCTCCGTCTCCACAACCGATCTTTCTCTCTGTTGATTCTCCGCTCACTACCATTGACCTTCTTCAAGAACTGCACCTCCGTCAATTCTTCGACCATCGCTACTGACTCTTCCCATGATCTGCACCTCCGACAATCCTCAGAATACAGCTACCGACTCTCTCCACAAACTGCACCTCAGTCACTCCTTACTACAATCTCTCTTCTCACTGCTAGTACTCTTATAACTCACCACAATGTTGCTTCTGCACTTTTCTCCCTATAATATCCTCTCCACCTCAAGGTCACGTCCACTCTCTAACCCTGCCGCTTTCAACTGCCCTTCTAATGGACTCAACCTACGCACTTAACTGTTACTTCCCAGATCCTTCCAGAAGACCCCCTCATGCCACTCAACCTGTCTCGCACCAACTCTCAGTTGCTTAGCAACCTCTCCATGCAACCCTGTACAGAACACTGAACAAGAGGCCTATGCTTTTATACAGAGTCCCACGATGGCGTGAGAATAACTCCATCACAGCCCATAACGTAATACACACCCCACCATCCAACAACTCCCAGGGGCACCACATATGCTGTAAACTGCGAGGGGATTAGGAGGTGGATTAGTAATGGGGTGACAAGTATTACCAACAGACACTAAAACAAGACGCATAAATAGTGACTACCTAGTGTATTGGTGCTCTTTCCAATGCTGCACACGCCTCTCCTCTGTCACATAAACTTTGTAAAGAGAAAACCGATGCCATCATCAGGGCAAATCCAGGATTTTAAAATTAGGGTTTCCATGTTAAGTAAATTATTAAAAAATCTTTGAAAATAACATACATGCACATTGTTAGATTATGGCACACTGAAGTGCCTTAAATTCACTATATGGCATTATCGCCACCCTTCCATACTATGAGAACAGTATGCTCTCAACTCCAGAAATGGATGTAACCTTCTTTACATGACTGGTAACAAAGTGGTGACAGCTTTTATTGCACTACATAAACTGTAGTGTTATATTTCTCCTTTAGGTTATTACAGCTCTAATTGGGAAGTATTATTCTATTATCAACCACAAAAGCACAGTCAACACAGTCAACACAGTGGCTCAGTGAGTAGCACTTTTGCCTCATTGTGCTAAGGTCATCAGTTCGATTCCTGTTTACTCCCACATTCCAAAAACATACTAGTAGGTTAATAGGCTGCTTACTAAATAAAATGGACCTTAGTATGTAGCTCCAATAGGGGCATGGACTGATGTGAATGCCTAATGTACTCTGTAAAGTGCTGCGGACAATTTGTGGCCCTATATTAATAAGTCACTCTTTTACTGGTCAATGACAGCACAGATAATACATGAACGAAGATAGCTGCATGACATAGTGGAGAATAATACAAGCAGTCTGGAAAAGGATCATATACTGCACTGTTGTTCATATTTCAGTTGAGGCAGCTATCAGTAACTCTGACAGCAGTGTAATGTGATGGTAAAGGTGAACTAAGAAAACACACTGAGGCCATTGAGTGAGTAACAATGAGTGATCACTCATTGTCCTCTGTGATGGTTGGGGGTGGGATCTAGGAACATGGAAAAGGAGAGTAGAGGCAGCAGGCTAGGAAACAGGACACTCTAAGGCCAGAGAGTAGTGGCCAGAGAATGAAATACTTGTTTACAAAACCTTAGCTTTCTCAGAGTGGAATTATAATTATGTTCTAGGTGTGGAAGGGAATTTCCAGGTGCTCAGAAATTCCCCTGGGTGCACCCTTGTTCAAGAAGAAGGTTTTCCTGAGGTGGTGATGTGAAAGCGGTATTAATCAAATGCTGGTCTGGGTTTCTTATATGTGTCATCTTTTAAGGGCCTAGTCTATGCTCCCTCTTAGGGCCTGATTCAATTAGCATCACAGCCCGCAATAGACGGGAAATTGTTCGCGGAGAGCATTTTCCCGTCTATTACGGTAGCAGATTTTTATACGCATCTCTATGAGCCGCGTATAAAAATAGAAAAAAAAATTTGCACAAACAGCATCGCACCTCAAAATATGCGGGTGCGATGCTAATTGAATCAGGCCCCTAATCTCTGGTCATTTATCCCTAAAATTTGTGAGATAATTTTACCAATGTATTTTGATAATGGAGGCCCCTTATCCAAGCCAAATCAAGGATGCCAAAAACTCTAAAGTTGTTGCACCGATGGCTATTTTCCAGATTGTAGAGTTTGTTAGATAGCATTTGGATGGATTTTCATCTACAGGTATGTACTGACCACAGTCTGTATGGAGTGTACAGCAACCTCTGTGTCACTAGAGTGGTGTTCAAGGGAGGCCACGTGTAGACATTTTTGAAAATATACACCAAGGTTTGAAAGTCTTCTATTTTTTTTATAATGAACATTAGGATTTCTCTAGCTGTCTCAGTTGAGTATACATGGTGTGTTGCCTTCTTTCTTGTGAGAGGCCAAAAAGGTATTTTGTAGGGGAGTGTATTGAGATGAAGTTGTAGGTCTAAGTATCTGTCCATAAAAGGACAATCATCAATAATTTGGAGAGAGTGGTCAATAGGCTACTAGTTGATGAAAACCAACCTATTAGATTAAGACGTTTACACCTTCTCACCCGTCCAGCCCCACAACACTTGAGTGCCATAGGGCTCCCTTAAGTAATCGTGCGTATTTTTCTTCTTAAGAAGGAGATCCCTTCCCCAGACACTCCCCAGCTCTTTACCATACCTCCCCGCCTTCAGTTTTCCCCAAGGTGGCATGCATCCTTTTACTTAAATCATTATGTACCACATTATGACCACACATTTAAAGACCACACATATTAAATCTACGTATGTAACCATTATGTCTATATGACTATGCATGTTCAATGGCTCCGTACCTAAAAATCTGAACCTAAGAAGCAGCAGCCTCTTAGGTGTGAATCCAGTCCTATCTCTAATCCGATTGCGAGTCCCCGCAGCAATGGCTGTGATAACGAAGTAAGGACAGCCAAAAGTTGCTTTTCGGCTGTCCCTATTTCAAATGACAGGCGTTTTAGAATTTTTTCATTTTTGTAAGTAACCCTCTCCGGGGACTTATGGTTAGGCTGCGGGGGAAGAGACTTACGGTTAGGCTGCAGGGGGGGAGACTTAAGGTTAGGGGACCGTATCCACAGATCCGTTTTGCGTGGGGTTTTGTGCGTATTTTTAGAAGCAGATTAACTGCGCATGCATAGTAACTTTTTCCACACACATTAAGTAGTATTTATGCACGTAAGTACTTTTGGCACGGACTTGTGAATCGCACTTAGGGACATCCGTACAGAGGGGCATGGTTTTTGTCCATACGGTAGAAGTTACATGAAAGTGGGTGGGGGGAAGCATTTAAATGGGCATTTGAGGACACAGTTAGATAAATACGCACTTACGTAAGTAACATACGCACATAAGTACACACGTAAACTTAAGGGTGCCCTATGGAGGCGGAAGTCGTAAACCCGTCCGAGGGGAGTGTCATGGGTGTTGCTGTGCTATGTATGTGCGTAAAAATGCGCGCGTAGTAAATACGGATCTGTGAATCCGGTCCAGGGTTTGTGAGTGGGTTGGGGATAGCATCATTACTTACCTTTCGGAGCACCGTGTTTGGTACTCCAGGGTTTGATTCCTATGCCTCTTCGAGGCATAAGCAATCATTTGCCCAGCTAGTTCGCTGCGGGCCGTTCGCAACGGGGAACCACACTCCCCTAATCCTCCTTGTAAGGGATGTATTTAACATTTTGGTGCACATGAAACTTAAAATTTAATGATTACCTGTTTATATTTCTTGCTAGAACAAGTGTGTACTTTATCAAATACGCAAAGGAAGACAACCACACAAACCTCACTACTCATACTTCTATGTTTCCTCCTTCTGTCCTACTTCTGTCACAAGTACAAATTAGACCAGTGTGACTTGGATGATAGGCAGTCAGTAATACAAAAAGTGTGTATGCAGTTGTAAATTGTAGCTGTGACAACAAATACTATATACAAGGCCAGTTCCTAGCACAAAAGCAGTATCATTTCATTTTATATTCATCTTATTATTGTCTGTTAGACAAATACAAATGAACGGAAAAAAAAAGTGCTTGGAGTATATCAGAAAAATGTATTATAAATGCACCAAATATTATTAATAAAAATGTATAAATACATACACAAATATATGTGCAAATATGATGACTAGTATCCAAATATAATTAAAAAGCACAGATTCTGTATTAACATAAAAAAGTTTGATATTTGGTGCATTTATAATAATTTTTTGTGATATACTCCAAGCGCTTCCATTTTTTTCTGTTAATGTTTATTATTAAGGTTTGGTCAACCCTGGTTTAAGCAGCTGGAGTAATATCAGATTTCCTCCCATCCACTTCACCTATCTCAAAGCGCAGTTTCCTATCTATTTAAATACAAATGAAACCTTATAAAAAGAAGTTAATGTATTATTCTTACGTTTATTTTGGTTGTCAAGTGCATTGTTGCGAGTCTGAAACTAATTCTGCCACATTTGTCTTCTAAATTTAAAATCCTAACAAACAATATCTTAGATAGTAAAATAAAAGTACATGCTCTTAGTTTTTACCTTGACCCATGTCTCGGAATATGGAATGCTTCATCAGATTTGCAGAATAGTCATTTGACTGAAGTGTATCAGGTGCCTCTAGATAATCTGTTCCTAGTATATCAGATATACTGGATACATAGCCAGTGTCTTTACTTATTCCTCTGGCTCCATCATCCATACGGGCTACTGAATTTGACCTTAGAATTTGGTCATCTTGTGAATACCGCGTCTCATCATCCTCTTCTGGCATACTGTGTCCTATGTTCTGTGTCATAATCCTGTGTAACAAAATAGAATTTCCACTCTGTTTAGTAAGCACAGTATTATTATTGATATTATTATTAACGGTTATTTATATAGCAACACAATTTGTCTGTATCGCTTTACAGAAAACATTAGACATTCATTTTGTTCCGTTCCATTGAAGCTACAAACTAAGTTCCCTAACACATACATTCACAACCACATACACACTAGGGTTAATTTAGTCACCAATCAATTAAGCAGGCTGTTCAAATGCAAGAGGCAACCTACAGGAGGTGCCTTGACACTGGGCAGGTGAGCTTAACCCAATATATCTATATTGTGAACTAAACCTCCTTTTTATTTATGTACTGACACATAGTGTTATTTAATGTCTGTTTGGAGCGCCGGACCTTTTTTGTTCCTTGTAATTAACCTTCCAGTATGCTTTAGGAATCTGGGCAGTGGCATAGGAACACAAATTTTCATGGGGGGGCAATAGGCCAAGGACTACTATAGGGCCTGGAGCCCCCTTTTTTGTGTTTTGCATGTCATTCTTGACGGTTGTGACAGTGACTGTAGATATGCAGAGACTCCTATGTTAATTTTCGTCAGTGTTTCTGGGGTTGGTGAACCTCAGCTCAATTGTTTATTTTACTCTAAAAATGTCTTTATACATTAACCTCAGCTCTTTATTTTACTCTAAAAATGTATTTATACATTATGGTATGTGCTATAAAATTATATAGCTATATCTCATGTTTATTACTGGATGCACTGCATGAAATTCAGGGTAAAAGTAAAGTGAATAGTTTTTCATCAATACAAGTTGTTTATTAAATGTTTATAAACACTTAGCATTTGTTTAATAAACCAATTAATCAATCAATCAATCAATCTGTATACTGAGGCTATATTAAAGAACATTTTTTAGTTATAACAATCTATATTTTAAAAAAGCTCAGAAAGTAGCATGAAGGATCTTCTGCTACACTGGGGAGGAAGTTGGCATTACATGAACCTGCTCTGGGAGCCATGGCTCTCTACGACACTTAAGGCAATTATTGTCTACCCTACTATCTGGCAACAATGAAACCGCTGTTAACGTTTTAAACCGTCCACAGGCCACAATTATTCGCTCTCTCTGTTGCATTGTCGTTCAACTTATAAGAACATTTAATGGGAAGTAACGCTTCCCGGTCTCCTGTGTCTGCTTATTCTTACTGCAAATTGTGACAACAGTTGACGAGTTTAAATAAAGCTATTATCGTTTAATCTCCATTTTCGCTTCATTCATCCTCATTCACCTATGTGCAGAAGTTCATGGGGGGGAAAAATACAGTCTTTGCCCCCCCATATAAATCATGGAGGGTCAACTGCCCCCAGTTCCTACACCCCTGAATGTGGGAGGAAGCCCACACAGACACAGGGAGAACATACAAATTCCACACATGTAAGCTTTAGTCTGGAAGTCGATCTCATGACCTAAGCTCTGTGAAGCACAAGTGCTACTACTGCCCCTGGTTTAAATGTTTGTAAACATTACCAAATATAACATGACTCAACAATTGTCCCTATAGACCTGTAATCATGTCAAAGGACTTAGAACCTGTTACTATTGTGTATCCTCCAACATATTCCCACACAGCAAAAAAAAAACATTTACATTGTTTCTTTAAAATTCCCATGGTTGACACGTGCAGACCCCCTTACTTTTTACACACACACAAAAAACAGACATGACACCAAGTTGTAGGGTTTAAATAAAATATTTGGGTTTTATTTTACTAATAAAATAAATTTGCTAAATAAATTTACTTTTAAATTTGATGGGAGCCACAGAAAAGCTTAGCAAGTAAAGCAGTAAACAATTTAGGATTACTATTGAAACCAGTGCTTTTTACTGCCATAGCGATCTACCCAATGATAACAGAAATAAACCACCGAGACTGCCACTTGTATGTGTCCATTCTTAATTTCTGCCTCTTGTGTGTGTGTCGAGCCTCCACTTCTGTCCTTTGTATGTGTTCTGATAGGAGCATATCTTCAACTTTTCTCTTTAATGATCTTTTGTAATCTTTGCTTACATTTTTGTAATTCAAATTGACAGTATTGATTGTACAGGTTCCTATGGGAGCCCTGTAGGACCAAGTCGGTTTCCATGAATGACACTATCGTATATGTTAAGTCAGCGTCATTTAAAGAAACAGGCTGCTGTAGGAGCCCTGTATAACCAATATGTGATTGCATCTGTTACCTGAAGTAACTACTGGGGGGCAGGGTAAATTAAATGGGGCAGTCCTGCTGGGTGTCCCTCTTTAAGTCACCTTGGGGAGTGCCTTGTGCACTTCAGTGCGTACGGGCATTTTTATCAATTTGTTTAAGCAGAAAAATGGAGAGCAAAACTATAATACAAAGGAAAATAAAGATATTTAGAAAACAGATTTTAACTCAAATATATTTTAGTTTTTTTTAAATGACTAAAATGTCTGTTATAGCAAAGGTTGACATGATAGGCTGCTAATGCTAGCACATGATAGAGTAAATATGCTACGCCAATGAACGTAAAAACAACTAAGGTCTGGATCTACCCCTCTGTTAGTAATGATCTAGATCAGGAATGTCAAACTCAAATCCCTAAGTGGGCCAAAAAATCAAAGCCTTAAATGATGTTGGCCGCAATAAAAATCTCATATGCAATTTTTCTCCAGCTCCCAGAACCCCATCATGTGTCTCCAGTTCCCAGTATCCCCCATCATGTATCTCCAGCTCCCAGTATCCCCACCATGTCTCCCCATCTCCCAGTATCCCCATCAAGTCTCTCCAGCTCCCAGTATCCCCATCATATCTCTCCTGCTCCCCAGTATTCCCCATTTATATGGCATTTATATGGCTCCAGCTCCCCAGTATTCAATAATCATATGGCTCCAGCTCCCCAGTATTCCCCATTCATATGGCTCTAGCTTCCCAGTATTTCCCATTCTTATGGCTCCAGCTCCCCAGTATTCCCCATCCATATGGCTCCAGCTCCCCAGTATTCCCCATTCATATGGCTCCAGCCCCCCAGTATTCCTCATTCATATGGCTCCAGCTCCCCAGTAATTCCCCATTAAGTAGTCTCCTGCTTATACCTTACTTACCTTTGACACCTTCCGTCCGTGTCTCTCCTCCGTGGTGCAAGCCATCTTCCAGCTCTTCTGTGTGATGCTGGCCGCAAAGCAATCTGTTTCCTGCTGTCAGCCGATGCATCAGTTATACGGGACATCCGAAAAGGGCTTTGCTACCAGCTGCGCTGATTAACTGCTGCGACAGCTGATAGCATGCCCGTTCAACGATCGCCGGACCTAACTGAGATGGGGCTGCAAAACAAAAGCTTTTTGGGCCGCATGTGGCCCATGGGCCGTGGGTTTGTCATGCCTGATCTAGGTGAAAGAGGGGCAATGGTTTCTTCCAATTGTCTAGCAGATGGCAATTAGCAGCAGTAGCAATTATAGGATGGATAAGTTAATTTTAGTGTGCGAGTGGCCACTGGAACATTCAGAAAGTATTCATTGCACTGAAAGTTATCATCAAAAAAGCAAAAGATTCACACATCAGTGAAAATCACACTCATTATTAGAACTCGAGAACATTTAGGTAAATTATATATGTCTTCATTGACAGCTAATTTAAAGAGGCCGCAAAGGACCTTATCCACAGTCTCACACAAGACGACAGGTATGTACAACAGTGCATATGCAACAGCACCTCTGGAATTACTACCTATGCAAGTACAGCATGTAGCACGTGACCATTTACGGTAGAACACTGTAATGTATACTGTAAATAGAGGTTATAAATAGTGGGAGTGCTTCTGTTGTAAATCAATTGTTTTACTTAGTCATTTGACTGTAAAAAGTCTGGACTTGTGATGTATTCTGATGTATTTTTTCAAGCAGTTGATCTTTATATATTACATTTTTCAGGGACAGAGAGGATACTATAACATGCCAGACTTGGTCACATGGTATAACTTCCTTTAGAGATGATACATAAACTTCTATCTTCATTACTAGATTGGGTTTAGGTTTGCTCACTGTTATGTTATGTTTTTATTTTAAATATTTATATTTCTCACACTTGAAATTTTAACAAACCAAAGATACTATGTATGTGTGCGTCCAAAGTATATTTTTGTATCTGGGCCATTGACTCGCTAGTTCCACCTCTGCTTCTAGTGAACTATGCTGGTAAAATACAATACACATATTTGATAAAACTTGTTCCTCAATGTAGATATATTTTGTAAATTGAGTATATTTTCTGTGTTGCTTTCACTTTGAGGAGAACCATTACTGAAACACAGTCACCTTTATGTCAGATCTGGTTATAAACTTTAGAAAAACATACACCACACACACTCACGTCTTATACACTGATTACTAACCTTTCGGGGTGTGATTCTTGAATTCAGCAGTATTTCCAATCTCTGCAGCTTCTGCATATGTCAGAACTTAGACGTGAGTGAAGAACCAGGAAGAGGAACTTGATTTCAACATCATGCAAATTGTATTTCTATTCACTCCTCCCTCTAAGGAAATTAGGAGCTTGTTTTGCAGGTTGGATATCTATATGGGAACACAGTCATCTAATATTGCTTTTGTAGTAAGAGCTGCATTGCATTGCTTTGAAATACGTAAAATGTAATCCTCTTTGTTTTGAACAGAACAAAGAGTGTTAGATGTGCAGCATGGACACCTTTCTGCTAAGCAAGTTTCCTTAAGCATGATTATTACTGTCTACAAATTTTCAGACCAGGGCATTGTTTATAAATATATGTGCATGATCAAATTTGAAATTTGATAAATTGTTTGTAATGATTGTTTGGCTACTTGAGCATAAAAGAATTGCCATACTTTAT
>WWET01004180.1:60026-67526 GCA_011038615.1 Limnodynastes dumerilii
CTTTCCAGACACACGAAGAAAGCCCGCGATGACAGAAGAAAGTTCAGATGTCATCGCGGGACAGCCAGCAGAGGGTGAGTATTAGTAAATAGCCTGAACGTAGCTCAGGAGTTCTCAGAGAGCGAATTCGAACTTGCCTGAGCTACGTTCAGGCATTCTTAGTAAATAGAGCCCATTGTGTGAAGTAAGGGCAAAAGTCTATTAAGGTTTTTCTTTTGTTCTAGGGCAGTTCGTGTCATACCTCAACCAGGCATTAAATACAACTTGTTGCACCTTTACAGACCTGATGATTTTCATTTGTCAGTGGTAGGGATGGAGATTTTTGTGAGTGATGTGTTGGAGTTTATTAGTTTGGTTTTAATTTGATGTGTTGATAATGGGACCATAGTGGAGGCTACAGTCACTGGCGATATAGCAATAGCAAGCAAACATTATGGTGATGGAGCCAAGAGGTGCTTAGTGTTTGACTGTTTTTTGGAGGGCCGCATAAGCGGTTGCTGAGTCTTGTCTCATTTGGGCAGTTTTTCAGACTATTGTGTGAGTGGAACACTGAGGTGAAATAGATAGCTGGAAATATCTGAATTATGTTAATGCCTTACTAGCTATTGCTTTGTGGACCCCAGCAAATTAAAAGTAATGCCAAAATTAGACAATTAAAAATACGAACCCTATTAACCTAAATTAAAAAATACTTCCATCTGTCATTTAATTTTAAACCCTTATTCTATTTCCTTGTGTTTTATTTGTGTTGTGATTTTATTTGGGAATGAGGCTGCATGCATTTGCCATTATTCATGGGAAGTTTATTAATAATTATTTATTAATTACTACTTTAAAGCAGAATTTTTCATAGCCAGTCACTAGTATGATGTGTCACATATGACAATTAGATAGTGGAGCAGTATACAGAGCATGAGCTTCCTAGTAATAGTGCTACTAGTCTCAGTCATATTTCGTCTTCAACACTTACTAATAAAAATAGCCCAGGGACTATAACGAGGAGTAAGAAAGGGTACTCCAAAACAAAAAAAAATTTGTATCCACCGCTCGTAAAATATCACTGCAAAGTATGAGGAGAAAAGTTCATGCAGACAAATTGCAAATTACCAACATTAAATACACTACACACAGTGGCAAGGAAAGGTTTAGACCACAGCCTTTATTTGTGAGCCTGATTCTGCTAGGCCTCTTACACGCACTAGAATGCCCAAAAACGCCATTGCCAAACACAGGCATGCATCTTTAGCACATTTTTGTAGTTCTGAGACTGAATCAGTCACTTGTAAAGCAAACTAATCCAGTGCTCAAAACAAACAATAAGCCCCAAGAAGAAATTGTTTGTTCACAAATTTCACAGATTCATGAGCAGAGTAAAATGGAGTCTTTTTTTGCTTGCCATATGTTTACTCACGTAGCGTATTTATGCATGCGTACCTTCTATACACTCCCCTTAGCACACCCCTTGACGTACTTATTTTGACTGAGATCCGCTTTCCAAACCCTACCTTAACTTTTGCCCATGTAACCGATGTCATACGCACACGTACGTATGAGCAACACGTATTTACGCAGCTAAGCACGCCCATACTGTACACTTTAAATAAAACCCCGCCTACATAACGTATTTCAGACGTATTTTTCACTCACGTAAAATTGGCACGCCCACACGTAAGAATTTACATGACACATACGTGAATGGCCCATACGTTCACATTTACGCTACGTTACGGAGCGTATTTTCTATGGTGCACATGCGCAGTACTTACCAAAATGCAATTTTACGTCTCCACCACACATAAATTCGCACACAAGTGTTGTTCTGGATCTGGGCCAATGTGTGTGAGTCAAACATTTCTGATTCAGACACTGTAATCCTATAGAAGCCTTCTTCATCCATTTTTAAACCCTTTTAAAATGTGAGTATGAGCAGTAGTAAAAGTAATGATGTTGGAAGTGCAATGATGATGATGGTGTACAATTACAAGTTGAAAATGATAAAAATGTGAAAAATTATGTGCTTTGTGTTGAAGTTAGTCCTGTACAATTGGCAACAATTTTTACCAGTGACCATTGTCATACTTGGACAAAGGACCAAGAAATCTACCTCCTCTCTGTGGAAATACATTTACCCAAACCCAGTTGTCAAGGCATCTGTGCCCTATGTGGTGCCAAAAAAAGTGGAGGCAAGGACATTAAACATCTAAGCACCTACATTATACCTCATTATGCCAAATATCAATGTGACTACAGATATGTAGACAAGCAGTAATGCATATACCGGACCAGATTCAGAGATTAAAAATAAGAGAGGGAAGTTACTCCTGGGCAAACCCATGTTGATTTTAGGGAAGTCATATTTTATCTGTTGCAACCACTATTAGAGTTGAAAGGTGATAGCTCTGAGCCCAAGTTTAAATAACAGTGTAAAAGTAAAGCTAGTTACTATCTATGTGCAGTAAGCAATACAAAGATATATCCCTGCATGCAAAGAATACAATTAAATTGACATCCCCTTAAATTAACATGGTTTTGCCCAGGAGTAAGTTTTCTCTCTCATTTTCAATCTCTGAATCTAGTCCACCATGTTTTACACACACAATAAATCTAGTGGTGCAGCATTTTTTTTTTATACTGACTTGTCTGTGCTGGAGATGCCATAAAATAGAGAGAGGGGGATGTTACCTTACTGCAGCACGCTGGAGAATAATCTTGGTATTATGCAAGATGTAAAAACACTTTTAAATTGTGACCCATAAAATTAGCTCAGATGCTGCCAGCTGAAGTCAGATCATCCCCTTAATTAAGCTTATGGAGAAGAAGCTGGAGATGCTGAAGAAGGAGATGAAAGTAAGAGAATGAGTTAAATATGTTGGACTTGTAGATCAATTTATTTATTCACTTAATCAGAACACAAGTGTCAGCAATATCTTGGAATCGGATTACTACATTTTAACAACTCTGCTTGATCCTTGGTTTAAGTTATATGTCCTGTAATTTTCCCAAATGAAACAGATCATAAGAGATGTAAAGAGCTACTTGTGAGCAACTTGTCAGTTCACGTTGCCCAACACATCTCTTGTTTCACCTTCTCCAAGCAATGCTTCTGCCAGGAAACAATTGACATTTTCAAAAATAACCACTGGTGATGGGGGGCCTGATTCAGAGGCTGAAGATAAGAACTTAAAGTTACACCTGGGCTAAACCATGTTGATTTCAGGGGAGTCAAATTTCATTTGTTGCAACAGTATTATAGTTAAAAGGTGATGTTTCCCAGCTCAAGTCTAATTAGCAGTTTAAAAGTGATGCTGATCAGGTATCTGTGTGCAATAAGTAAAAGCAAAGCATTCTCCCTGCATGCATAGAATAAAATTAACTTGACTCCCCCTGAAATCAACATGGTTTTGCCCAGGTGTAACTTTAAGTTCTTATTTTCAGCCTCTGAATCAGGCCCATTGTGATCAAAGTTTCCCCATAATAAGAATTTTTTTTCAAACAATTTATTGAATTTTTTCAGAAAAAAAAAATCGCTTAGACAGACAGGTAAGATCGAGCGTCAGACAAATACAATTAGTTTGACATAAATATGGATTTACATTGATACCTAACAGCCCAAATTTAACCAGTATGCAGGGCACAGTTAAAGCATATGTCAGAAGATATGAAACATGACATGGTAAAAATAAATCTGAATAATAATCCAAAGTAGGAATATATCTAACTGCTAACCCTCTAGATTTTTTAATTAATACAATCAGCCCATGGGCCCCTAAAGAGTGGGAAGCAAGGAATGAAGCATAAAATATAACAATTTTGAATAAACTATATACTCCATAACATGTGAGACCTGATGTCTGCTATCAAGAAACAAGAAACTGAATGCATAAGACATGAAACACTTAACCCAAAACTCAAAACACAACGCACGATGGATCTCCTCCTTTAATAATACTCAAAACCATAGTGATACATTAGTGGCTTAGATTTCTTAAAAGTGACCAACTGGTAGTTCAAATATACGCAATCTACGTACCGAAACGATACGTAGATTACATACTATAGTTACTACGCATGTGCAGTAGCTATGTATCGGCACATTGATCCGGCCCAATATGTGGGCCCTGATCTGGATCTAGGAATTCAATATAGGTTCCCCATTTTCTATAGAATGTAGAAACCCCTAATTCAATGTCTGGAAGGGTGGACCTTCTATCCATGTATATAAGTTCTAGCAAGGTATTCTTGACCAGATTTAGAAAAGGAGGGGAGGATTTGACCCGGTTCTTCAGGATAGCTTTTTTTTTTAGCTACAGTAACGATTATAGAAAGCAAGGTAATATTTTGTTTAACTTCAGGGTATATTGCCCAATCTCCAAAATGAGCCCACAATAGGGCAAATATGCTCTTAGGAAGTCGGAGACCCAAAATAGAATAAATAAACCCATAATAAGAATTTATGGGCCCGATTCAATTCAACACCTAGGCCGTGTTATTTTGGTCGTGAAGGTAAATATAAAAATTTTTATTGAGGATTTTCATACACACTCCATAGAGTGCATATTAAAATCTGACACTATAATAGTCAGTTTTGAGCGCACTTACCTTTGCAACCAAAATAAGGAAGCCTTTGCGTTGAATTGATTCAGGCCCAAAATATAGCTTCATAACAAAGCTCTTGATTTCTTCTATTGTGCTCACAAAGGCCATGATTCACACCTAAGAAGCTCCGTCTTCTTTGGTGCATAACTTTGCGAATGTAACTACCGCAAATGTACAGTAGTACATTTACGCAATCTACGTACCAGTTATGTACGTAGATTACCTCCATGCGGTCTTTAAGTTTTAGTAGTAGTTTAGTAGGTAAGAGGCGTGCTAATGCCGCCTCAGGGTATGTTTAGTGGGATGGGGGAGGGGTTTAGATTAGCCAGGGGGGGATGGGGCAGGGAGAGGCATTCTCCTTCTTAAGAAGGAAACTACGCACAATAAGATAAGGCAGCTCTATGGTACTCTTAAGTGCCATAAATTACCTAAAAATGGGGGGCAGGTTAGGGGCTGAACCAGTGGATCTGCCCACGCCTAACTCACTCTTAGGTGTGATTACGGTCCTCGGTCTTCTTTCATGTACAATGAATGTTTTGAAGCACTAGCAGTTAAAAACTTAAGAGATATTGGGGGCCAGATTTACTAAGCTGCGGAAAAAGGAAAAGCGGAGATGTTGCCCATAGCAACGAATTAGATTCTAGCTCTCACTTTCCTATTACAGACTAGAAAATGTTAGCTACAATCTGATTTTTTGCTGTGGGCAATATCTCCACTTTTACTTTTCTGCAGTTTAGTAAATCTAGCCCTTGTAGTTATTTAAATCGTACAGTAAAAGCCCGGTTAAGCTCTTAGGACTGGTCCTTATTCACTATACCCTTCCTCTTCTATCACCTTAACCTCAACCCTTCCTGTTTCACAGCCTAACCGTAATCTTACCCTTCTAACAACCTAACCTTAACCCTTCCTGTTCTGCAGCCTAACCCTAACTTTCCCCTGACTAGCAACGTAACTTTAACCCTCCCTATTCCACAGCCTAACTCTAATCTTTCCACTTCTAACAGCCTAACTTAACCCTCCACTACTGGAAACGGGTACTTGCCAAAATAGGTCCATTTCAACAGAGAATCCGTTCCCAATAGAAATTTATCTCGGCACTTATATAAGCTGCGATTCAGCTGGCAGCAGTATCATTCGGACAAGCAAATGCATAACAATATTTAGGTCCTGGATACAGAAGTACTGTATGTGGGAGGAAAGTGGTCTCCCCTTACGTGTATTGAACTTAGGATCAAACTGATTTCAGGATCCATCAACTCATTTACTAAGGGGCAATTTAAATTGCCTATAAAAATCGCCAGACATCGCCTGAGTTGCGGGGCGATTTTTTAATGAAATTCTCTGTATTTACTATTAGGCGATTTTGCATGGCGATTTGTAAACTTTGGCGATGTCCGGTGATTAAAATCGCCAGAGATGGCGGTGTTTTTTTTCACTCTAATGTTAAGTATAGGGATTTTTTTTTTTCAGTCAAAATCGCTGGAGTTTGGCTTCAAATCGCAAGACTTCACACACTGGACACTTTAAATGCTAAACACTTCCCGATTAGGCCAGATATCTCCTGAGTTGAGGGGAAGACACCGTTACATAAACAATGCTAAACTGTTTGAATGGTTGTATATAGAATTTTCTGGTGTGTTTTTGTATATGGGTGCATTAAATAAACAAATAATGTATATTATTTGTGTTTTTTCTGCATTTTGCATATGTGTTTTTTTAATCTATGTTAAGTGTGATCATTACAGCAGTGGTGCCTGTATTTATTGCAATATGTGTGAATGTGGATGCTCATGTGATGGAGTCCTAATGCTGATGCAAGGTGTAACAGGTGAATGTATGGGTTTGTGTGATCTCTGGGTATGAAATTGGTTCATTTATCTGGGATACTGTATCTGTAACTCAAAAGCTGCTCTAGTTGTCTTATTCAGTGCATCTACCTGACTATGGAATCTTTGTATGAATATACATATGCTCTGTTTATGCTAGTGTATGCATAGCCATGTCTATGTAGGCATATGTGCAGTCTTATACATACTGTAACACACCTACTTTATCTGTGCCTGTCATGGTTATATTTCTCTTTCCTTGATTTTGCCCTTATTAAAGCTAAACTGCCCATTAAATATTCACTATGCATATGCAGCACACAAAAAGCCACAGCTTTAATTTGCGTCTAAACAAGCAGATGAAATACATTTACACCTTACTTTTATACCCTAACACATGATTACATGACCATTTGCCAGCGAATTTAGCAAACTCTCCACTGACCCCCCTGAGATTTATCTCGGGAGACCAAACTCCAGCGATTCTGAAAATCTCCCTTTGTAAATCCAGCGATTTGTATGTTCCTCATGCAAAAAATCGCTAGAGAGATTTAAACACCAGAGATTTAATTCTCCACTCATCTCCGGCGAATTTGTGGAGATTTTGCTTTAGTAAATCCTGAGACTTGCAAATCGCCGGTAAACTACTGCAATCTCCGGCGATTTGACACAAATCGCCCTTAGTAAATAAGGCCCTTGGAGGCAGATTTACTAAGCTGCAGATTTGGAAAAGTAAAGATGTTGCATAGCAACCAATCATATTCTAGCTGACATTCTCTAGTATGTAATAGGAAAGTGAGATCTAGAATCTGATTTGTTGCTATGGGCAACATCTTCACTTTTCCAAACCTGCAGCTTAGTAAATCATGACTTTGGACTATTAACATAACAAAGTTCTGTACAATGGAATTAAGTGCAAAGGGGCTGTCCAGTGTGGGAGGGGTATCGCACTTACACATGGATCAGCGGTCAGACAGACCACGGATCCGCAAGTGATATTTAAGGTTGCCTGATAGCAGCGTGTCACACAATATCTGTGTGAAAGAGGGGAGTGACAGGGAGAGTTCACTTCAGAATT
>WWET01004180.1:72526-81113 GCA_011038615.1 Limnodynastes dumerilii
CATCAGTAACCAAATTTTAGTAACCATATTAACCTTTAAAAAGGCACGTACTGCTACCCCACTTCGGCTTTGCACCATGGGCAACCACTGCTATCGCCCACCCGTAGTTACGGCCCTGAGGTTAACAGATCTAGAGGTACTTTGAGACCCTCCTGGGGCTCACCCATTGCTGCCTAATCTCCCTGAATTCTTTGCACATCTTAGAACACTCCAGAAGAGGAATCTCCAGCAATTTAAACATCATCCTATAATGTGATACCGTTTGTAATCCCTAGAGATACTATGGATGGGTGGGACATCATCAAGCCCCACCCACCACATGGAACACTAGGGATTACTGTAGTGATCGGCGGGGGGTGGGACTTAATGACAATTTGCATAAATTGCATCATTAAGCCCAGCCCCCATACCAGAATCTATTTCTTATCTCCGAGATCTCTTATCATCTCTAATACTATTATATCATTATTATATTATTACACATATTCTGACCATCGTTAATATTACACTGTTATTTATACTTGTACTAGGAGACATCACCTCCCATCTCTATTACTATTATATTATTATTATATTATTACACAGATACTGACCAGCGTTACTATTAAATTACTATTAAACTGTTATTTATACTTCTACTAAGAGACATCACCTCTCCTCTCTAATACTATTATATTATTATTATATTATTACACAGATACTGACTAGTGTTACTATTACACTGTTATTTAGAGTTGTACTAGGAAACATCACCTCTCATCTCTAATACTCATACTGGGCCGTTTTTCACAGATGCTGTGTATAAAGGACGCAAATATACGCTCGTACGTGGCAAGGCAATACCCATGACACTCCCCTTGCACGAATTCTACGTGTGTAGTTACGTGCGTATTTTCCTTCCGTACGTGCATACATGAGTAACCACGCCCATATTAGTCCATTTAAATGGCTCCCCCCGCCCACTTTTACTATACTACGCACATACGAAATTTAACCACACCCCTCCGTACATAAGTCCGATTACATATGTAATGGACTTCCGTGCCTAAATCCAACGTAGATTGCGTAAAAAAGGTTACGACGTTGAACCATACCTAAAAATACGCAGGAAAAAGTAGCAAACTCTGATCTATGAATACGGTCCACTATTTGCAATAGTGACATTTGCCTCCCCTGCAATTCTACAGGGCTTTACCCAGGTTTTTCCACCTGATTTCCTCTTCGTCTAGTCCATTCTAAAGTTCCTCCCTCATAACATGAAAGGAAGAAAAGTTTAACATGTACACTTAGCTGAGTTTCATGCAAGTTATTTAGAAAAGTAATAAAAAAAAAAAACTTTTAAAGATTTTATACAATATTTTTTTTAAGATTTCAGTTTTTCCGATTTCTCTAATTAACTTCTTCCACAATTAAAGGATTTACTGTAAAACATAAACTTCTTATTAGTTGAGAGAAAATGCAACAGCTGAAAGTCGGTTGCAATAAATCAGCATTCCATAGACAGGAGGGAAAGGGATCTGCTAGCAGTATGGTCTTGCTTCAATGTACAATAGCAGCAGCTGTCACTGAAAACACTGACTGTAAATCCATCACTCTGGAGTAGAGACTCCTTAGTCGGCAGCTCACAAAGCAATGTCTTGATCTAGAAACCTACCTTGTCTCTCCACTGAGGGATGACACACTGAAGTTAGGGAATCCTGCAATGGTCACCGCTGTTTACATTGTCCAGTCCCCCGTGTAGTTCAGCTGTCCCTCGTTAATAATACAGTAGCATTGTGTGTGTGTGTGTGTGTGTCAGCCACAGTCCTTCCCCCTGTCAGACAGACAGAGATGTACACTAAGCTTTCTCCCTTCACTCATCCAGTTCATTCACTTCCCAGTCAATCCCTCTTGTCTTGTGTACCAATCCTCCTCCACGTAATAAGGATGAAACAATTCTCACCCCTGGTATTATTTGGTTAAAACAGAAAGGGCGTTCCCCCGAGAGACTGAGATGTTGTAGTGGAGATGCAGTCGATTAATGAGAGTGCATGAGAGAGAACAAGCTATCACACTGGATGTACGTGACCGCTGTGAGGTCCAGTCTAAAAGCTATGGGCCTGATCCAGACCTAAGATCAGTTTACGTACGAATGCGTACAGTTACACACTACTAAGTATAATGCCCTCCCCCTGGCACTCTCCTCTTATGCACGTAACTTAGCTAACTTAACTTTTCCTTGTGTATCTCTGGTCGTACGTATCGCCTTGTCATACGTAAGTGCCTAACCCAGATAATACTGTACAATTTAAATGTCTTCCTCCACCCACAATGTGTATATTTGAGGGCTGTGAAAAGCTTTTGTATAGGTTTTTATAGGTGACGGGGGCTGTGAGGAGCGTTTGTGGGAGTATTTATAGGGGACTAGGGGCTGTGAGGAGCGTTTGTGGAGGTTTTTATAGGTGACGGGGGCTATGAGGAGCGTTTGTGGAGGTATTTATAGGTGACAGGGGGCTGTGAGGAGCGTTTCTGGAAGTTATTATAGGGGACTAGGGGCTGTGAGGAGCGTTTGTGGAGGTTTTTATAGGTGACAGGAGCTATGAGGAGCGTTTGTGGAGGTATTTATAGGGGACAGGGCGGCTGTGAGGAGCGCTTGTGGAGGTATTTATAGGGGACAGGGGGGCTATGAGGATCGTTTGTGGAGGTATTTATAGGGGATGAGGGCTGTGAGGAGCGTTTGTGGAGGTATTTATAGGGGACAGGGGGCTGTGAGGAGCGTTTGTGGTATAGGGGACAGGGGGCTGTGAGGAGCGTTTGTGGAGGTATTTATAGGGGATGGGGACTGTGAGGAGCATTTGTGGAGGTATATATAGGTGACGGGGGGATGTGAGGAGTGTTTGTGGAGGTATTTATAGGTGACTGGGGACTAAGAGGAGTGTTTGTGGAGGTATATATAGGTGACGGGGGGCTGTGAGGAGTGTTTGTGGAGGTATTTATAGGTGACAGGGTCTTTGAGGAGTGTTTGTGGAGGTATTTATAGGGGACGGGGGCTGTGAGGAGCGTTTGTGGAGGTATTTATAGGTGACAGGGGGCTGTGAGGAGCGCTTATGGAGGTATTTATAGGTGACTGGGGGCTGTGAGGAGCGTTTATATAGTTGACGGGGACTGTGAGTAGCATTTGTGGAGGTATTTATAGGTGACAGGGGGCTGTGAGGAGTGTTTGTGGAGGTATTTATAGGTGACTGGGGCTGTGAGGATCGTTTGTGGAGGTATGGAGGTATTTATAGGGGACAGGAGCCTGTGAGTCATATAATGGTGAGAGGGTACATGTTACTATTCTTTTTATTACATTACCAAATATCTGTCTCCTATGTAACTCTATTATTGCAATACTTAGATTTTTTTTATGGTATACCTTTCATAACTATATTTGAATATCTTTTACAGTAAATTTTTACGTGAGAATAGAAAGAGAAGGTCACCGGGCACTACCTCTATATCATTGGAACCTCTTCCCACATCATGAGGGAGGTGCATAAGAGGAAAAAGGGTACAGACAACAGACACTGAGAGCTATGCTCCCCAATGGTCCTCTTTTATTGCACTCTGGATTTCCTCCTATCATCAATTATTTATTGTATGTCATAAGGGAAAAATTTTTAAAATATAATATTCTTTATTAAAATCACTAAAATATGTAACAAACAAGGCAAAATATTAAAAACATTGTGGTACTAACAGTGGTAAATCACAGAAAATAGGTTAAAAACAAGGAAGTGTCACAGTTATATTGCCCTAATGGAGTGTGTTTAGTCTATATGGTCCATAATAGAAATGAAATACACTGTGAAGATTATGTCAGCATGATCTGCTGTAACATCCCAGAAAAGTATATATTAATAAGCCTGAGATATTGCTACTAAGGTTAATCCTCCCAAAATGTTAATTAATTTACTGGAACACAGTGTGAAAACCGGCCTGTGCACTAGTAATCACTTTAGTGCTATAATAATCAGTATATTTCTATATATATTATAACCAGTCAGTCAAGGCAGGTATAAGTGATAGTATAGTCTAAGATATGCGCTGGAGCTCTAAATTATCCCAGGTCAAAGATAGGATAAGAGGTGATTTAGATACACATAAATTGATCACACATAATATTGTCCCTCTGTAAAATATATAGAGACGTGATAAGTATAAAAAATAGCAAATTAGCGCTAGTCAAATACAGTATTAATGGATTGATTATTGTTATCACTGGCAGAAAATAATTGTCTACTGCCACTGTTAAATATATTGTAGTCCACCAATTAATATTTGATTTAAGCTAATTATATTGTAGATCGTGAGTTATATATACCCAAATTATAAAGATAATAGCAGAGCGCTACCTATCAGAACAAGTATGCTGTATTGATACTAGGGAGATATACCTAATATATCCCCCTATAGAATAACATGCCGCTATACCCTATCACAGCAGTGGCTAAATAGACCCGGCAAACAGTTACAATGTAACTAATGATATACTGTACTGTAGCAGTCCTTGCATTGTAAATATTGTACTAATCAATTGCTCACTACGTTAACCAAGAGCTATTAAATAGTGCCCGGCTGCCTGGCTGACGGAGTAACAGTTAAGACCATAGACATAGTAATAGCAAATTATCGGGGCTAACGCTGTGAACACTACGAGGGAGAGAGAGCTCGTGCACAGCCTCTCTCCCATCCCGACGCGCGTTTCGCTGGATGCTTAATCATGGGACATCACCCGTATGTTGTACGAGTGCTCACTCTTATATTATTGCCCTGATTCTCATTGGACATGAAAGAAGATGGACAGCTGGTTGCTCCTATCAATGATCTGTTGGATCGGATCAGATGTCAATATTATAGAACATGAGATATAATGAAAATATAATTACAAAAAATAATAATGACAGATATTAAATGATAAATATTAAGTAAATAAAAAATAAATAATAAATAACAAATAATAAATAATGAAGAATGGGTAAAGCCTGTGATGATAAACTAAATTATAGATGTAAATAATAATAAACCAGATTGTAGATGGAGATGTAAGTTAGATGAGGGATATATAATATATCCCCCTCAGTAATAATCTAATCAGTTTAAATTAATGTAAAAAATATTAATAAGGCTCCCTATTATAAAGGAATATGTATAGATATCTAGTTAAAATTTATAAAGAATTATTTGACTATATAAACAAAGAAAATACAATTATATGACAAAAAAGATGACAAAAGTGAAAAAGTTGAAAAAATTTATAACAAGGTGAAAAAATATATGTTATGTGAAATGTGAACTGCAAAAAAGGGGGGGATACTCGAGTGAGGTGAAGTGAATGGATAGTGTGATAACTTAATATAAATATATAATATATAAATAAGATAGAGGAATATAAAAAATAACCAGTATTAAGTATTTGTAAATTATTGTTGAATTTTTAGTATACAAAGCCTATATATAACCAACAATAGTTATCTTAATATAATAAATCAAAAACTAACACCTCATTAACCTACATCCTAAAATACAATAGTTCAGGATGGCGGTTAATTTCATACAGTACTATTATTACCCATAAAGAAATATCATTCTAAACAAAATTCAAAATTTAAAAAAGAAATAAAAATAAAGGAATAATTGATAACTCATGTGTCTCATATGATTTGTATAAGATCTCAAAACCAAGTTTCTTAGAGGAACATAGAGAAGTTCATCTCCTCATTGAGCCCTCCTGGTTTGAGAGTATCTAGTCTGAAAATCCATTCAGTTTCTTTTTGAAGCAATTTGTGTATCATATCGCCACCCCTGATTCCTAAAGAAATTTGTAATCTCCAATCATCTTTATGGTAATCGTGGAAATGTCTCGCCACTGAGGTAATTTTCTTCATCTTGGAGACATCCTTATCTATGTTCCGGATAGATCCCACATGCTCCAATATCCTCTGTTTTACAGGGCGTGATTTCATCCCAACATATCTCAAGGGACACAGACACTGTAAGCAGTAGATAACATTACTCCTCTTACAGTTCATAAAGTTGCGAATAGTGTATTTCTTTCCTCTCTTGTCCATGATAAATTTGGTAGGTTTCATGTGAATACATGCCTTGCATCCCCCACAGGGATACGACCCTGCTAAGTCAGGTTTTATTTGTGCCCGTCTTACAAAATGACTGCGAGTAAGTTGGTCCTTGAGGTTAAGACTCCTCCTCCAACTCATTTGTACCCTATCACCTAAGCTCTCATTGAGAGCTGCATCCGTAAGCAAGACAGGCCAGTGCTTTTGTATAATAGATTGAATAGCCTTCCATTCGCTACAAAAATCCCCCACAAACCTAATCACATTGTGACCATCAGGTCTCAACCTTTGTTTATTATAAATCAATGCAGAGTGATTAGTTCTCCATGCTTCTGCTCTAGCTTTCTTAATCAAATTTTTAGTATACCCTCTGTCTATCAATCTAGAGGTCAATTCTTCCGCTCTCGATCTGAAGATCCGGTCATTAGAGCAATTTCTTCGTAAACGCAGAAATTCTGCCTTAGGAATACCCCTTAACACTGGGGGGAAGTGGGAGCTACTGAAATGCAGCATGCTATTGGTCGCTGTGGGCTTCCTAAAAAGATCTGAAGATAAGGTCTCATCTGTGTTAACACTAATTTTAATATCCAGAAATGTCACCTCTTTCTGGCTCATTTCCATGGTGAGCTTCAAATTCAGTTAATTAGTATTCAGACAAGCTATGAATTCCACAAATAATTCCTGCGGTCCATCCCACACAATGAACACGTCATCAATGTAACGTGCCCACAGTGTGAGATGCCGCAGGTAGTTATCATATTGTTCACTCATAACTATAGTCTCCTCCCACCATCCCAGGTAAGTATTTGCATATGTGGGGGCACAAGCCACCCCCATCGCTGTGCCCCGACATTGGAGGAAGAACTTGTCATCAAAAACAAAGTAATTTTTGGTGAGCACAAATTCCAACACTTGAATCAAAAAATACCCAAAATCTGACATGCCCTCCTTCCTCAGGAAATATTCCACAGCCCCTATACCTTGTGAATGTCCAATGCTGGTATATAAGGACTCTATATCACAGGTCGCTAGCCATGCGTTCTCATTAAGGGTTACATCATATATCCTCTTAAGAATATCTGTAGTATCCTGTAGATAGGGTAAGGCTGTGGCAAACTTCCTAAGGTGGGTATCTAGGAATCTGCTGGCCTGTTCTGTCAGGCTATTAATGCCTGACACAATCGGTCGTCCGGGTGGGCATTGCTCATTTTTATGTATTTTAGGCAACATATAGAAGGTTGGTATAGTTGGCTTCTCAACCGTAAGAAATAGATGTTCAGTTTTGTTAATCGTGCCTTGCTGAAGTGCCTCATTAATCATCTTGTCATATTGAGTTTTAAAGACAGATGTGGGATCCCTAGGGAGTCTAACATAACAATCGTCATTGTTCAATTGTCTATAGGCCTCATCTACATACATTGTCTTGGGCCACAAGACAATGTTACCCCCTTTGTCCGAGTTCTTAACAATAACATCATCCCATTGTTTAATATCTTCAAGTGCTGTCCATTCACCAATATTCAAATTTGATTTAGTTGAATTACCCGAAATTTTTCCATACAAAATATCCAGATCTTTAGAGACTAATCTCATGAATAGTGAAATCTCAGGGCAATTTTGTACTGGAGGAAAAAATCTAGATTTCTTCTTACAAATAACCCTTCCTTCTCTCTGAGTTGAAGATTCCTGGAACAAATCCTCCAGGTCATTTGGGGCCATTTGTTCCTCTTCTGTGAGATCAGCTCCCATATAGTCAATAGAGGATGGAGTAGCATCAATCAGTGATTCAATTTGTGAATTAGTTCTGTGAGGGAGATTAGATGTATTTTGTGCTCTATCTACAGAAAATAATTTTTTGAGTAATAATTTACATGCGAAAAGTTTTAAATCCTTTTCCCACATGAAACGATTCATGTGGGATTCAGGAGAGAAGGATAGCCCTTTTGTGAGGAGACTAATGTGATCTTCAGTGAGTATTTTATCTGTGAGGTTGATGATTCTCATTGAGTCCTCTCTAGGGGTAACTAGTGTCTCTGTCCTCTCTTGGACCTATTATTATTATTATTATTATTTGTTATTTATTTTTTATTCACTTAATATTTATCATTTAATATCTGTCATTATTATTTTTTGTAATTATGAACCGGATCCAGATTTAATATCGTCAGGTGATTTACGCACGCAAGGTGCGTAAATCACCTGACTGAACTGGAGGGCGCATGCGCCCTCCAGATGTTACGCTAGGATTACTAAAGTGGGCTACTAACTTTGTTCCGTCCGAGCCCATTTGCGTGCAAATGGGCTGTGCTCCCCTTCCGCCCGCTATAGCGGGCGGGGGGAAGCATGTAAAGTGTACAGTGTGGGAGGGGGCTCCCACACTGTAGCGGATCAGCGGTCGTACGGACCGCTGATCCACCCGTCACATTTAAGGCAGGCTTATGGCAGCGTAAGCTGCCATAAAGCCCGCACAATAGAGGGGAGGGACAGGGGGG
>WWET01004180.1:88814-103150 GCA_011038615.1 Limnodynastes dumerilii
CACATACATAGCTAGAGTGCTAGGGAAAGGGTTAATCCTGCACACACGCTAGGGAGGAGTCCACAAGTAGCTGGTTTGTACTTTGAGCATGGTGGCAAATGACACCACATTAGTGGCTCAATGACTAGGAAGGAAACTGTGTGTAATTTAGCTTGGGAAATAAAATAATGGCTGAAATGTTTGTTCTGGAATACAGCTCGCACCTGCCTTTCTAAAGTGATGGTTCTCGGATTTGTGGGCATAGTTAGGTGGGGTGATTGTCCTGATTGCTCCCCTCCCCCTCTAAATCAGCTAAATCTGCTTCTGAGTTGAACAATTTATGACAACCACTTGTAGACTGACCTCAAACATCTTGCCTGGTCAGGTTATACTGTACTTCCATTAAAAGAATCCTCTAGGATAAACAAAAATTACAACTTGACAGGAATATCACATCATGGAAATGGGGTATGTTATTCAAATATGGACAGTTGATATGTTCATGAGTTGATTTGCTAATTACTAATACAAATGTGCCCTAACAAAACATCAAAGGAAACAGACGCCCAATTTATGACGTGCTCTCAACAGACTTGTAAAATTTATAGCAAACTTATAAAACTAAAGCAGTTAATCGAGATTTACAAGATCCACAGACACAAGTAAAGCGTTAAAAGCTCCTTTTTTACCCAAAATATATTTGCAACTATTCGTATTTTTGATTTACATACCTTGGATTTGGGCATGCAAAGGCAGGATGCCAGGGTTAAAGCCTTCCCCAGAGCAGATACTGTGCTTGTGTATAGATGAGAAAACATCAGACAGTCAGGATAGTAGTTGAGACAGCAGGCAGTATGTGTGGTTATGGCTGTAATTGTTAAGCGGCACTGCCCAGCCCTGTAGTGTACAGCCGAACACAGCAGTAATGGAAAGGTTATGTGATTCTGGCACAAGTTCTGTCTCTTGTACAGTACACAGCTGCACAGTGAAGAAATGACTCTGCGATTCCTGTGGTCCTTGATATTACTGTACCCTGCAAGACACAGCTCTGGGACTCGTGTACATTAATTCATATGTATGTAAAGGGTTAAATATATGACTTGCACATATGTTATGATTTTAGGGGCAGGAAATAACTTTGTCTTATATATATATATATATTTTTTTATATTTTGTAAACCTGTATAGAGAGGTGTAACAAGACATGTTGGAGTCCGCATTACCACCCAAAGATTAAAAACACAGGTGTATTATTTAATGCGATTGTGGGAAAGCGAAGAGTTAATCTCGATCTGCATTATTTTGACAGGGTCAGGAACGCAGCACCTTTCAGAAAGTATATTGTAATACTTGTATAATGTAACACTTGCTGTGTTTTGGTGTCAGGGACGTCCAAACATTTTTAGGCTGGGGAGGCAAGAGTTAAATTCATTAACCCCCTTTCAAGTGTGGAAAGACTGCACTGGAGGTACATAGGGAGGTAGAGATTCATATTTAAACAAAGTAAACTGCAAAAATGATGTATTTTAGCTATCACATCATTATTTATAACATCAATAACCTTCATTTCTATGGGTTTTTTTTGGGGATGCAGTCTCCAGTTAGAAAATAGTATTATAGAAATACAGGCCACCGAAAGCTCACTTTTGGCTGCCTCTGTTTCGAAAATACTATTGTTGTGAATGTTTAATGAATGAAATGAATGGGTAAGCATGCCGTTCTCATAACTACCTATTCATTCAGCCCGAAATCACGGCCACAGACCTGCCATACTGGACTAGAGGTGAGTGTAGTCTATGGGCAGTGTTAGGGTTAATCTGTGGGGAAAGGAGTTTTAGGTTCAGGCTGTGGGGAAGGGAATCTTAGGGTCAGGCTGTGGGGAAGGGAGTCTTAGGGTCAGGCTGTGGGGAAGGGAGTCCTAGGGTCAGGCTGTGGGAGGGGAGTCTTAGGGTCAGGCTGTGGGGAATGGAGGGTTAGAGTAAGAATTAGGATAAGGGTTGGAGGTAGATTAATACTCGCCGTTCACCGCTGCCTGTTCATTTTTGCCATCATTGATTGCTTTGCCTCGGTGAGGCAAAAGCAATCGATTTCACATCTACTTCTGAAATGGCTGGGAGAGAAGAAGCGGAAATTGATGGATTGACTCCATTCTGAATGATGCGTCTGAATATATTCCAAGTGGGTCATATATATGTCTCTAGCGTTACACTATCAAAACTGGACACAAAGGACAGACAAATGGTTATTATATTATTTATGGATCGTAAATCGTCTTATTTTGTCATCTACACATGTGCACACAATCGCAATCACACATTTCTGTTGTTTGGCACTTCCAAACCCATGTGAACAATAAGCAATGGATTTCTAATCATTTGCATAGATGCATGGGTACAGACAGCCGGGATCTGCTACTGGGATGTATTTACCAGTTCAGCAGTCTCTATTTCGACAGATGTTTTAGTACAGACAAAAATCTAAAAATGTTATTAGGCTGCCGGTTAAAGGCAGTCTGATCCAGACTTAAGGTTGTTTTATGTACACAAGTGTACCCGAATTATGCACTACTAAGGATAATGCCTTCCCCCTGACACTCTGATCTCATGCACATAACTTAGCTGACTTACGTGTTCAGAACCTTCCTTAAATTTTCCTTGAGTATATTTGGTCGTACGTTTCGCCTTGTCATACGTAAGAGCCTAACCCAGCCCATACTGTAACATTTAAATGCCTCCCTCCACCCACAATACATATATTCGGCTTGCGGAGGGATGTCACGCCATATCTTATGGAGTTACGCAGGGGCAGATTGGGAACTTAAAGTGGCAATGCAAAAAAATAACTGCAAGCAGCCATATGTGGGTGGAATCATCTATTGGCGGGGTCCAAAAAATGTAAACTCAATAAGTATAGAATAAAACCATTAAAAGAAGTGCAAAATATATTGCGGGGAAGATTATATATAAATAATTAGGTACAAGAAGAAGTGTTATGTAAAAGACTAAAAAGAAAAAAATACAGCATCTACTTATATAGTATATATACTGTGCAATGCAGGTAGTCACTTACACTCAAATGACCATCACCCGAAACATACAGGATCCTAGTGACCACCACCAATACATACAGCATCCTAGTGACCACCACCAATACATACAGCATCCTAGTGACCATCACCAATACATACAGTATCCAAGTGATGACCACCCAAGACATACAGCATCCTTGGAGCCACAACCCAAAACAGATAGCACCCTTATGACCACTACCCAATACATCCAGCACCCTTATGACCACCACCAATACATACAGCATCCTAGTGACCATCACCAATACATACAGTATCCTAGTGATGATCACCCAATACATACAGCATCCTTGGAGCCACAACCCAAAACAAATAACACCCTTATGACCACTATCCAATACATCCAGCACCCTTATGACCACCAGCAATACATACAGTATCCTAGTGACCACCACCCAATACATAAAACATACTAGTGATCACCATTCGATACAGACATCATTTTAGTAACCGTCACCTATGACAGTCCTAGTTTTCTTCAAATAAAGCAAAGGCTGCAGAGTCGCCTCCAGAGGCCACCGGCCTACCGGGAAAATTCTCTGTAAGGCCTATGGCCAATCCGCTCCAGGAGCTACGTACAAGTTACATACAATCAGAGTTACAATGTGTAATATCTTCCCACAGCCAGATTTACACATGCCGCATGAATAAATTAGCTGTCGTTTTTAAGTCAGGATCAGGCCCAATGTGAGGGTAGTGTTAGGTTGCCGATTAGGGTTTGGGGTGTAGGGCTAGCACACGCCGCCACTGCACTACTGGGATGTATTTACCAGTTCAGCAGTCTCTATTTCGACAGATGTTTTAGTACAGACAAAAATCTAAAAATTTTATTAGGCTGCCGGTTAAAGGCAGTGTGATCCAGACTTAAGGTCACCACCAATACATACAGCATCCTAGTGACCATCACCAATACATACAGTATCCAAGTGACAACCACCCAATACATACAGCTTCCTTGGAGCCACAACCCAAAACAAATAACACCCTTATGACCACTATACATCCAGCATCCTTATGGCCACCAGCAATACATACAGTATCCTAGTGACCACCATCCAATACATAAAACATACTAATGATCACCGTTCTATACAGACATCATTTTAGTAACCGTCACCTATGACAGTCCTAATTTTCTTCAAATAAAGTAAAGGCTGCTGAGTCGCCTCCAGAGGCCACCGGCCTACCGGGAAAATCTCTGTAAGTCCTATGGCCAATCCGCTCCAGGAGCTACGTACAAGTTACATACGATCAGAGTTACAATGTGTAATATCTTCCCACAGCCAGATTTACACATGCCGCATGAATAAATTAGCTGTCGTTTTTAAGTCAGGATCGGGCCCAATGTGAGGGTAGTGTTAGGTTGCCGATTAGGGTTTGGGGTTTAGGGCTAGCACATGCCGCCACTGCAATATTTGAATAAGACGCTGTCTGGTCGCCTGACAAAATTCAGATCTTCGGAAAGTCAAACTGCACCTCTCTCCGCTACCAGATCCCCACTCATACTGTGTCCAGAGAGCGCTAATAATAATATATATATATTTTTTTAAAACAACCTGTCCAATCCCAACAAATGACGTGCTATTCGCAGAACACTAGCATTGTTTACCTACCTCTGGTGTCCACACAAATAATGGCCGGCCTGGCTTCCACCCTAATCCACGATCATTTAAATCCATTACACAAGGATTCTTGGACTGCAGGACCACAGTTGACATATTCTGTTGGCTTTATGGTTTGTTAATCTGTTATCTGAGAATTAGGCTTTGCTTTGCAGAATAATACATTTACAGATACTGCAGGAAAGTGCAATGCTAATCCATAGACAATGGACTGAACGACTGGTCAAAGGGAATAGAGTAATAAAACAATGACCACTGTGCTCTACTTGGATGGGCCGTGACTGGCTGCTGTGTTTGTTTTATCCCTTTTTAGAGATCACAGCCAGATCTAGAAGCAACTGTGACATAAAATAACAGCGCAGGATGTCGCTTGTGTACGGACACAGTGCAGACAAGCACAAAGCAGCTACATTCCCAAACACGTTCCCTTTTATGCTGTGTGGTTATGCTGTGTGGTTTATGCTGTGTGGTTATACTGTATGGTTATGCTGTGTGGTTATGCTGTGAGGTTTATGCTGTGAGGTTTATGCTGTGAGGTTATGCATTGTTGTGTATACTGTGTGGTTATGCTGTGTGGTTTATGCTGTGTGTTTATGCTGTGTGGTTTATGCTGTGTGTTTATGCTGTGTGGTTTATGCTGTGTGGTTTATGCTGTGTGGTTATGCTGTATGGTTTATGCTGTGTGGTTTATGCTGTGTGGTTTATGCTGTGTGGTTTATTATGTGTGGTTTATTATGTGTGGTCATGCTGTGTGGTTATGCTGTGTGGCTATGCTGTGTGGCTATGCTGTGTGGCTATGCTGTGTGGTCATGCTGTGTGGTTATGCTATGTGGTTACACTGTGTGGTTACACTGTGTGGTTACGCTGTGTGGTTATGCTGTGTGGTTATGCTATGTGGTTACGTTGTGTGGTTAAGCTGTGTGGTTATGCTGTGTGGTCATGTTGTGTGGTTAGGCTGTGTGGTTATGCTGTGTGGTTATGCTGTGTGGTTAGGCTGTGTGGTTATGCTGTGTGGTTACACTGTGTGGTTACGCTGTGTAGTTATGCTGTGTGGTTACACTGTGTGGTTACGTTGTGTGGTTATGCTGTGTGGTTATGCTGTGTGCTTCATTGTCAATCTGAATAGTCAGTGTTTGGATAATGAATTAGGCATTTTTTCAGGTTTGGCATCATGATGCTAGAATGAAAGAGTTAGATAAGAACACATTAAGTGCATGCTGTGCCGAGTTTAGGCAGTTATCGAAGCTAAGAGTGGCCAAAGTAAGGAAATGCTGTTACCGGACCAGCCCTATTTAGATAATGATACAGCTGAAAGCTAAATGACTGTTAAAACAGGTACTTATAGCAAAACGCCTGTTGGGTTGGACACCGGCTTAGTGCTGCAGGACCATACAAGATTAGCGTTAGGCTGCGGAAGATGGATGTCACGACCCTGACCTCACCTGAGGCTTTTGTGACTTATCTGGGGCTCAAGGGGTTAGTCACAACAGCCACCTGGTCTGTTCTACAATGACTAAGGCCCCTTCTCCCACCTCAAATATGACTTATTACCAATGAACTGCCACCACCAAGACTATTCACAGGAGGCCTTCGGTTCTCCTTTACACCAGTCTAGCACAGTTATACTTTATCAGAACTATCATCAACTCAGAACGAACTCTTCTGTTACCATTAAGTAGTGTTTAATAACCGAGCTGGCCTGACACGTGAATTCGTAAGAACACAGAGACATGAACTTATTAATTGATATTTAATATGATAATAATCACAATGCTTAGTTACAAAGAATAATAAAACAGTTTCTTATAAAATAAAAAGGTGAAAAGGCAGAAAGACTTACACACAAGAACCTTCCGGGTCGGGACAGACCAGAAATCAGGGACACCTCTTCCGTTTGGACGTCCCATGAAGTAAAACAAAGTTATGAATCAATACACACTTTTTAAAGGCCAAAATGCTCCTCTCCAAATAGCCCCCACCTTTGTGACAAGTGACATTTTGGGTCTGGAGAGACTCTTCTTCAGGAATCTGGCTTTTATGACCCCTTCCATAGGTTGATTCCTTTACTACAGGGCCATACCCATAGCTTGCTATGCCCGACTGCCTTTAGCTAGGGCCATAAAACAAAACCAGATCTGGGCCAACTGAAGGTCACTCTATATACAGTTATTTAATTTGTACACATATTTGATTATCTCCTGACAATGGAGGATTAGGATAAGACTGTGGAAGATGGAGTGTTAAGATTCGGGTTAGGCTACAGAAGATAAAGGGTTAAGGTTAGGCTAATAAAAGAGGAAAGTTAGGATTAGGCTGTAGGAGATGGAAAGTTAAGGATAGGGTCATTGAAAAAGAGGGTTAGGGTGAGGATTATTGTTGGGGTTAGGGAAAAATCTTACTTGTTGGAAAGGGCATTATTCACAACTTCACCTTGATCCAGGTATTCTTATTTTGCAGCAATCACAAAGTGAATACTGTCGCTGCCCCCCTGTTGTTTTTAGCTAAAATAAATATAATTAATAAAACATTGATTTAACATAGAATTTGATGGCAGATAAGAACCACCTGGCCCCTATAGTCTGTCTGTTTTCCCCCTTACTCTTTCTGTGCAGCAACCCTACCTTCGAACAAATCTTTTTTTTTAAAGAAATACTAGATTTTTTTGTGCTTCTGCTTTTATTTAAAAATGAATTACTTTTATTATAGGTATTATTGTATTTGTAGAGGTCAACATGGAGATTGCACTATATCAAACCTTCCAGAACAGCAGCATTCAGTAAGTTTGCTCATATATTATCTAATTTGTCCAGCGGGAGATGTGTGTGTGTGTGTGTGTGTTTTATTGTACTTCTGTATCTGAGTGCTTGTGAGCTTTAACTCTTGATTTCCTACATGCCTAGTCATTCTACATCATGCATATTTCCAATATCGGGCTGGATCCAGACTTAAGTAAGTGCTTGAACTTAGTTACTCTTGGGCTAAACTATGTTGATTTCAGGGGGAGTCAAGTTAATTGTATTCTTTGCATGCAGGGATATATCTTTGAATTGACCAGCTTTACTATCACACTGTTATTTAGACTTGGGATAGGAAACATCACCTCTCGACTCTAATACTGTTTCCAACAGATGACTAATTTCAAGCACTTACTTAAGTCTGGATCCAGCCCATCATTCTTAACTTGTCTTGTTATGGTATTATTCTGAAAGGATTGTTTTTTTTTATATTATTTTTCCATTCTTCTTTCCACAGATTCAAATTCAGGATCTCTTCATGCTCCTAGAAGTACTACTTAATCTGTTTGTTTCATGAACTTTTAGTCTAAAGAAAATAAAAACAGTACTTGAAAGCTACGAATAAAATCAAGAAGACAATTACCGATTGCAACTTTTTAGAAACTGATGTTTGCATCCCATTATGGACACATGGACCTGATCCAGGTTTAAGAGTTAATTCCATACACCAGTGTATTTATTTTCCCACGTAAGAAGATAATGCGTTACACCCTGGCACGGGACAGAGTTGTCGGTAAGAAAAGCACCTTTTAGAAACAGAGGGCTGTATTCATGCTGCGATCGGAGCGCAAATATACACACCTACGGAGCAAGTTACACCCACCAAAAGCCCAGTCACTCCACTTCATGTGGGAGATTTCCGCCTCCATAGACTGGCATTAACTTTCTGCTGCCACTTAGGAGCGTATATGTGTCCTCCATCCGTGCGTATATTTGTAATTGCGCTCACTTCCCTTCATTTAAATGCACCCCCCCGCCCTTTTCTATGTAAATTCTAGGTGCGTATATTTCCGATCGACTTCCGCGCGTATCTACCTACACCTGCTTGCCAAGTCCGCTCGTAATGCATTTCCGTCCATCCATAAGGAACATCCGCGTGGAAAGTCTACGTGAACTGCGTACAAAAGATTTAAAAAAATACCTAAAAATACGCATGGAAGTCGCCGCTAAAACGGATCTCTGAATACGACCCAGAGAGAGCTGAAAGCTCATTTTTGTCTGCTCTATTTCAAAAAGACAGCCATTTGCAATTTATTTTCTATTAGAACGGGTAAGTATGCCGATCAACATACTTGCCCATTCAGTTTCCGGAAGCCATTCGAAATGTACTGGTATGAATTGATCCTTTCGTATCGGCAACCCACAGCCCCCCAGCACGAAACTTAGCTGACTTGCGTGTCCATAACTCTACCTTAACTTCTCTGCATGTACCTCTGATCTGTCGGTATGCTTCACATACGGAAGTGTCTAATGCAGCCTATGCTGTACAATTTGAATGCCTTGACTCGTCCACAAATCATATAATCTATCTTATGGAGTGTTGTCATGCCCTGACGTATGGTGGGCTAAAAGTACAGAAACTAATTCTATATGTTTAGATGCGTAACATCTGCCATGTGCATGTATAATAAATTATATCACTGTGCTCTAAAATGCTTACAGAAAACCTGCTATCAAATATAATTCAAACTTTAAAGAAGATAAATCAACCAGAAAAAGAACATTGAAGATATTTCCAATATAAATGTTTGTATTCAGTTTTCCATGAAACAAGTTCTACTTAATCTACAATGATATCAGAGTTGTGTAAAACTTAAAAAAATCATTTTGCAAAGTAAGGGAGAGGAGGACTAATTATCTTAATGCAGGGAAAACACTTTGTTATTACATAAATCTTTTTACAGACATTCGGCACTGCAATGGGCACCAAGTTTGCTCTCAGATTTACCAACCTGTACATGAGTACATTTAAAAGGGACCATGTGCAGGGAACCTATTCAGGGCAAGATTGGCGCTACGTTGTTGACTTAGAGATAAGCTGTTGATTGTATGGGAACATTCTGAAAATCTACTTAGGCACCAACGAACAAGGTCACAACTACAAGATGTAGAAGGGGTTTGGCTGCTACTTATACATGGAGTGCCGAGTGCTGTTTTAACCTGTCAGCCTCTGACAACTTCTATCAGGCAGCAGTGCCACACAGCTCTGCCCACAGTCCCATCTGGCTCCATCTAGCCCCACCCATCCAGACTCAGGCCCCACCTCCTTGCTATGGCACCTGAGTCTGTCTCCTTCTGCCGCTGTCAATAATTATAACTTAAAATTTACCTTAACATTCAGTGCAACATTTTATTGATACCTGACTGCTTGAGAGAATTGTATTATGTGTAAAAATTACAATAAGCCTATCATCTATAATAACTGCTTACATTTTACTAGGGGTCATTATAGGTCTTGGATAATATAAATATCCCCATGGGCCAGGAGGGAAGTCTTAAAAGAAACTGCACTTGTGATAAAGATTATAAGCAACAAGCTTCTATTTTAACAAACTTTTACATAGAGGTTACCCTAGAAAAACACTCGAGGAGACCTTAGAACGCTAAAATAAATTTTTCAGAGAAAGTCTAATATGAGAAAACAAAAATATGTTTCCCAAAAAGTTCTATAATGCAGAATCAGTCTCATTCATATCCAAATTAAAATCAAGCAAGTAATAACTCAACAAAACTGGGTGTTTTAGGTGTAACAAGTCTAAGGTAATTTATTCAGAGATTATTAAGATTTAGGGGCTGATTCAGAGATGCACTTTACTTTTACACATAGATCTCACATACTGCACAGCTTTATGTTTATTCTATGAAGTAGAGTTGAGCTAAGAAACTTTACCTCCTAATTTTAATTCTGTTTTTACAATGTAAATCTTCCTCCCCTTGCAATTCAACATGGTATTGCTCAGGTCTACACTTGCACCTAAAAAAGGTGGAAGTGCAACTCTGAATCAGCCCCTTAGTGTGAAATCATCTGTGAATGCAAACAGTTTGTAAGTTGCTAATTTCTTCAGCTGTAATTTATGTCTTAGAATGTTCAAGCTCCCTGCAATATGTACCCTACACAATAGAACCCATAGTGTGTCATGTCACTTTTGTCACTTTTCAGATGAGCACAATAACAGTCTTTGTGGTTAATGTTTAACTGGAGTGCAGTTGGTAAAAACCACCAGTAGAGGGGGTAAGAGATTAGTTAAATTGTGACATCAAGAACTTTTCTCTAAATTCCAATTTCAGTCATCCCAATGACTTAAACAAAAGTCTAGAATTTAATACCATTGGTATTTATGTCTATATTTCTCTTTAATGGTAATATTGTTATTTTCTTTGTTCAGATCTAATATGCAATGAGTGATTGTTACTGTATTTTTATAACTGAATTCAAACATTGTATTAAATATGGTTAGTAACAAATATTTCAGTTTTTCTTTCATGTTTGCTTCTTTTAACTATGAGCTTATGGCTAAAATGTTAATGTTTGATCTTTAGTCATTGCTGCTAGGATAGCGTCACAGGTGCAACTTGTTTAACTATGAATGAATCAATCTGCAGAGACATTTATAGGGGTAGGAGTGCAAATTAATTTAACTGCAGGAAAAATATTTTGTTATTACAGAAATCTTTTTACAGATATTTTGACAACAAACAGATCTTGCTTTACTGGCTAACCACAGAGCAAAATGAGTCAGCCTAAACATTTTTTGGACTCTTTTGATTCCTTAAACGTTTCTTATCCACCATCTAATGATATGCCATTGGGTTATCTACTTCAAGCTTCTAAGTCACATTTGGGAGTTACACAGATCCCCGAAAGCTGCATGGTGGGTGGCCACCAAATAGAATTCTCCAAAGGGCTTTCTGAGAGGTCAGAAAGTAACACAGTAACAACATCAATGTCAAGAGGATCATGGACAAAAGGAAAACTCACGAGGTGAAAAAAAGAATTAGAGTTGGGAGATGAAGGTCCGGATTCACAGTTACGTAGTTTTATGCCTTACGTACGTTGTTTTAAGTATTGAGCTACTACGCATGTGTAGTAGCTTATTTATGCTATCTACGTACCATTTCTGTATGTAGATTGCGTAAGCACGTGACTGTGAATCCGGACCAAAGTTTTCAAGATCAACTCTATTTTAAAGATAACGCATAAAGCTTTACAATATGTAAATTCTCTGTGCAAAAGCTAAGTCTTTTCCCTTCATGTATAATAATTAAAATTTACTAACGTTGCAAATTGGTTTTGCTCGAATCTACATTTGCACCTGTTTTCCCCTTTAAAAAAAAGTGTGGATTAGCCCCAACATGTTTTTTCTTGAACATACAGTACTTACCAAGTCAGAAAAGAATGCAAGTTGCTAAATTCAACCTCAGAATAGTTTTTTTTTTTTTTTATACATCAAAATTATTATTGTTATGGGAGGGTAATGCACAGCTGAAAATAATAATAATTACATTTAAGAATGCTGCAATTGGTCATGAGGATGAAATTTTGTTTTATTGAAAAATCTATTACTAGTAGAGAACTATTTAAAACTGTTGACCAAACTAAGAGCAGTTTGACACCAACATTGTGTCTTCACAATTTCTACACTGAAAAAAATATATTTTAAAGCTATTAGGCTAAAAAGGAGAGTTTATTCCAGGATCCATATTGTTTTTTCACACAGCCTATAATAATGATCACAATTTATAATCATTTATAATCAAACTATAATTTTCTCCAATTATGGTTTTAAGAGATTACAACTTTACTTAAATGTATGGTGGCAAATAAAGAACTGGCTACTAGTATATAATAATAATAATAAAAAAAATAACAAAATGAATATATCCTTAGTTGTGTTAGCAACCAGCTTTCCAGCAAAACAATAATGGGTTAACTAAAACACCCCAAACACTTCCAACTCATGGATTAAAGTCTCTCCTCATGGTTGGTGAAGATTCCACCCCCACAGTTCATATTGAAGGAGGTCTTGAAAAGATAAATATAAATACACAGCCTCAAATGAGTAAGAAGAATTACAAAGACCTTATAGATGGGTTACACAAAGTCTGAATCTGACCCCTCCCAAAAAAAAACAAACAACAACAATACATACATTTAGGCATAGTCAAACCTTTGTTAAGAGTTAAACAAAGATAAATTCCATAAACAAAAACACATTGGGGTAGATCCAGAACTACGTTTGCCGTAGGTTTATTCGCGTAGCGTATTTTCGTGTGCGTATATTCTATACACTCCCCTAGGCACACCCCTTGAACATACGTATTTTGTCAAGATACGCTCTCCAAACAGGGCCGGGTTAAGGCTTCAGGGGGCCCGGGGCACTTGAGAAAGGGGACCCTATGATCTAAAATTAAGAGCATAGGACCAGATTCTCACTTAAGAAGAAAGCTTTTTAAGTGCATAGAAATACGAACAGAGCTTTCTTCTCAGTCAGCCTTATTTCCCCTCCTTCTGTGTATCCAACCAGCCTTATTACCCCTCCTTCTGTGTATCCAACCAGCCTTATTACCCCTCCTTCTGTGTATCCAACCAGCCTTATTACCCCTCCTTCTGTGTATCCAACCAGCCTTATTACCCCTCCTTCTGTGTATCCAACCAGCCTTATTACCCCTCCTTCTGTGTATCCAACCAGCCTTATTACCCCTCCTTCTGTGTATCCAACCAGCCTTATTACCCCTCCTTCTGTGTATCCAACCAGCCTTATTACCCCTCCTTCTGTGTATCCAACCAGCCTTATTACCCCTCCTTCTGTGTATCCAACCAGCCTTATTACCCCTCCTTCTGTGTATCCAACCAGCCTTATTACCCCTCCTTCTGTGTATCCAACCAGCCTTATTACCCCTCCTTCTGTGTATCCAACCAGCCTTATTACCCCTCCTTCTGTGTATCCAACCAGCCTTATTACCCCTCCTTCTGTGTATCCAACCAGCCTTATTACCCCTCCTTCTGTGTATCCAACCAGCCTTATTACCCCTCCTTCTGTGTATCCAACCAGCCTTATTACCCCTCCTTCTGTGTATCCAACCAGCCTTATTACCCCTCCTTCTGTGTATCCAACCAGCCTTATTACCCCTCCTTCTGTGTATCCAACCAGCCTTATTACCCCTCCTTCTGTGTATCCAACCAGCCTTATTACCCCTCCTTCTGTGTATCCAACCAGCCTTATTACCCCTCCTTCTGTGTATCCAACCAGCCTTATTACCCCTCCTTCTGTGTATCCAACCAGCCTTATTACCCCTCCTTCTGTGCATCCAAATAGCCTTATTGTCCGACCTTTTGTGTGTCCAATCAGCCTTATTGCCCCACCTTCTGTGTCCAGCCAGCCTTATTGCCCCCTCTTTGTGTCCAGTCAGCTTTATACAACAAAAGAAAAAAAGAAAAAAGAAGGCTTAACATAAAGCCTTCAATTTAATTAAGCCATGTTATGTGCACACCACCCGGACTATTTTACAACATATATAAACAGACTTAATGGGCCTGATCCTAAGCTAGCCTTATTGCCTTTGTGTCCAGTCAGCTTTATACAACAAAAGAAAAAAAAAAGAAGGCTTAACATAAAGCCTTCAATTTAATTAAGCCATGCCATGTGCACACCACCCGGACTATTTTACAACATATATAAACAGACTTAATGGGCCTGATCCTAAGCTAAGATTCATGCAGAAACGCAGATCTTACGCATCCGCCCGCTGTAACTACGGCAGGCGGCGTAGATTAGGATCAGCCCCAATGTGATTAAAAGACATTAACTTTTATTAACATGTGAATATTAAAATAGACAAAATAAACTAATA
>WWET01004180.1:108833-119265 GCA_011038615.1 Limnodynastes dumerilii
GATTGGGTAGTGACTTTGAAGTACAGGTGGGTGGGGGGAGGGAGGTGAACAAAGGGTTAACAAACACTAATACAGTTTAATTTAATATGCAATGAAACCTATAACAGGGCCCAAAAAATAATGCAAAGACCTTATATAATATAACACTTAACTAATACTGATCTAGAGGAGGTGGCGGGGGGAGGGGAGTGGCTTTGAATTACAGGTGAGTGGGGGGATGGAGGTGAACAAAGGGTTAACAAACACTAATACAATTTAATTCAATATGCAATAAAACCTATAACAGTGCACAAAAAATAATGCAAAGACCTAATATAATATAACACTTAACTAATACAGATGTAAGGGAGGTGAAGGGGGGAGGGGAGGGCGGATTGGGAAGTGGCTTTAAACCTTTTTAAACTACAGGTGGTGGAGGGTGGTGAACAAAGGGTTAACAGAATTTAAATCAACATGCAAGAAAAACGATAACAGCCAAAAATTTTATTGTGCTAACTATGAAAATATCAATTAGGATATATCTGTTCTAGCAAAGGGGAGACAAAAGTGTGGAGGGGGATACAGGTGGGGGAAGCAGGGGGGATACAGGTGCAGGAAGAGTGAAAGAAAGTTGAAAAGTTTGGTTGGAAAGAATACAAGTACTTACACACAGCACAGCAGGGGAAAGCAGGGGAATAACTCAGGTATCTGGTCACAGCGCAAGTTCACAGATCCATGGGAGTATAACAGCTGCAGCAGCAGTGCCAATAATCCACCAGCGTTAAAAGTCTGGTGGCTGTTACAGCGGTATTTATGGGAGGTGGAGGAGCAATTTTCGAATTCTACTTCGCCCACTGGCAAATTAACGCTGGGTGTATTTTGTAAAACTATTGAATATGAGAATTTTTAACGCCGGATTATTTATAAAAAAATACGCTGGCAATTGAATCGGGCCCAGAGACTTTATGGCCATACCAAAGCTCAGGATTTACTAAGTTTCTGATGTCAAAGAAAGAACTGAATAATAATAAATAAAACAAATACTATAATGAATATTTCTTTAGTTGTGTTAGCAACCAACTCAGAATCTGTGTCTGTATGTTGCTTTTTAGGTGTTATGTATTATTAGTCTTTGTAATGGCAATATGACAGTCTTTTACATGCCATCAAACTAATTGTGACAACATGCAAAAATAACCTTTGGCCGGATTCGGACTTAAGAAGGAGCTTGAAATTAAGGACCTGATTCACACTTAAGAATCTTCTTAAAATAGGAACTTAAAGTCAGTCCTGGGCTAAACCATGTTAATTGCAGGGGAATTTCATCTGTTGCAAAAAGTATTAGAGTTGAGATGTGGCGTTTCCCAGCCCAAGTTTAAACACAGTAACAGTGTAATAGTAAAGCTGGTCAGTATCTGTGTGCAGTAAGCAATTCAAAGATATGTCCCTGCATGTAAAGAATACATTTAACTTGACTCAACATGGTTTTGCCCAGGAGTAACTTCCTCTCTTAATTTCAAGCTCCTTTTTTAAGCTTGAATCAGGCCCCTTGTTTTTCGTGGCTGCTGCCAGTCCCACGTTGCTATACCCGGAGTCCTTCTGCAAGTTTTTGTCATGCAAAAACAGAATGTAAACAGGACCACGTGAAGTGCCACCACAGCTTTCCAGCAGGCGTGCACTCACATGTGGTCTCTCTTTGGTGCCCTTGTTGCTAGACTGCAGCTTATTATATCATATACCTAGTTCTCTTGCTCATACCATAATAATGCACTTGTATACATCAATATATTACATGGTTATTAAGATATTACATACAGAACCTTTAAATTGTATCTGAGTATATAATAACATGAATATTTTTATATGTGTAATGTGTAATAACATTTATATGTAAAGAATAACACAAGTAATAATAAATAAATGGTGCTTATGCATTGTGAATGTTGTTTAATGATCTGGTAAACTTTATTGGGGGAAGATGGATTCCACAAAGTATAAGAAAGAAGGTGGCCTGTTTATTTCTACTGCTACAAAAATCTGTCCGACCACAAATTTATTGAATCTACCCTACCCCATGACTCCTGGAAAGCTAAACTAACTACCACCCTTGATGTAACCAAGAGATTCAAAATTTCACCAAGTAACACATTTAGGCATTGTCAGATTTTAATTTAGTTAAGAGTTAAATAGCACTCTGTTTGTTCTTTGATTTAAAAGTAAGGATATCCTAGAATGTTATCGTTTCGATAAATATTACATTATTAAAAATTCCACTGTACAAATTATTTTAATGGATTTATTAACTTTAAGACACTTTTATTAAAACCTCAAACTTTGCTAATGGACAAAATGTAACAAAAAATTACATTAGGCTTTGACATTCCTAGAAATATATGCATCTAGTTAGTCCAATTAAGTCAATTATCATAAATAAAGAAAGACTGAAGATATATATATGGAAAAAACATGAACAGTATGAGAAATATTGTAACTGGAGTAATGAAGAGAAGGACAGAAAATCTTCACAGGTACCTGTATAATCTAAGTATTATTATTGTTATTATTATTATTATTATTAATATTTGTAGTAGTGGTAGTATATTTTCAGTAAAGCACTATGGACTAGATTCAGAGGTTGAAAATAAGAGAGGAAAGTTACACTTGGTCAAAACCATGTTGATTTCAGGGGGAGTCATATTTCATCTATTGCAAGAGTTGAAAGGTGATGTTTCCCAGCCCAAGTCTAAATAACAATGTGAAAGTAAAGCTGGTCAGTATCTGTGTGCAATAAGCAACAGCAAAGTATTCTCCCTGCATGCATAGAATAAAATTAATTTAAATCCCCTGAAATCAACATGGTTTAGCATAGGTGTAACTTTCCTCTCTTATTTTCAAACTCTGAATCAGGGCTTATGTGTCATGCTCTTAGAAAAGTTTTCTTTTAGATACCTACTTGTCACAGATACCTGCTTGTAAAAAAAAAAAATGATCAGAATTCTAAGAAGTGATGCCCCTGTGTCAACTTGGGTAGGGCTGAAGGGGTTTAAACCCTAAGACAGTTGGGGATGAAGGGATAACCAGGGTTAGGGTGGTAGATTGTTAAATAGGGAGTGACTGGGGTCTGGGATGAGATAATACAGGAGGCACAGATGTTTAATTGTAAAAGGTTATTGTAATGCTGGCTTTCATGAACACTTAGTTTTGGGTTGGCGTTAACCTCCATTTCTCTGTCAGATACCTAATAAGCTTTGGGGGTTTATTACAGTTCTATCTTATACTACGTTCAGATTGCCCAAGCTGAAAAAGCTGGGTTTTTAGCCAGGGTGTAGAGCTGGGGAAAATTTTGGGGCTGTTAAAAATGTAGCGTTCAGATTGAGCTGAAAACACCGGCTTTTTTATGAAAAAGCCGGCGGCAGTAAAAAAGCCGGCTTTTTAACTCAGTCTGAACTGAAAGCCGGTGTTCAGAGCCAGCTAAAACCCTTCTTTTTAGCCGGCTCTGAACACCAGCTTTCAGTAGCCGGCTTTTTGTAAATGGACCGTTCAGATTGAGTTTAGAAGCCGGCTTTTTTACTACAGCCGGCTTTTTCATAAAAAAAGCCGGTGTTTTGAGGCAATCTGAACGGGGTATCACTTATTAAATACGCAGAGCGCTGCCAGAGTAGGTGTTTTTTTCTTGTTGCTACACATTATGAAAATGTTGAAATTTCTGATTGTTATTTACTATGTTGGTTGGATCATAGGGGATATTACACTCTGCTTACCTCTGCTCAGAGGTCATCTTTTTATCTTCCTTTATACTGTTTTTAATCATTGTCTGTTTAAGTTTTTTGGACCAGATCAAGGCTTAAGAAAAACAGCCAATATACACACGCCAAGAGCAAATAATGACTTTTTGTTTGTACAGCGCATGCCTAGAACAGTTACACATTGGAACACTGATTGTATGAATCTTGTTTCTGTACAATCAGCTTTACGTATGTGTATGACAACTCCCTGTATGCTGCCAGGCCTTCTGTCCCACCCACGCTTAGGTGAAAAGTAGTACAGTATAAGTGTTCCCTTTCTCAGTGTACCCATCCAGCCTTCTGTGCTTAAAAGAATTTCCTTGCATTTCAAATGGAAAACCTTAGGAACTGTAAAACCTTTCAGTCAGAAGTCCATCTTTGAGACTGACCCGGTGCTACCATTAGGCATGTTTAGAGGGGTTGGGACACGGTGCTACCATTAGGCATGTTTAGAGGAGTTCTCAAAGACCCTAATACTGGCAACCACTGTGAAACACTGGGGCATGACAGCTGAGCAGGTAAAGTAAGTGCTGCTGCAGGGGATCGCATGAGCTGTGGCTCCAGTATTGTAGTATAAATATATAAAATATAGAAATCCGTACGCTGCCATAAGCCTGCCTTAAATGCGACGGGCGGATCAGCGGTCCGTACGACCGCTGATCCGCTACAGTGTGGGAGCCCCCTCCCCCACTGCACACTTTACATGCTCCCCCCCGCCCGCTATAGCGGGGAGCCCCCTCCCACACTGTACACTTTACATGCTTCCCCCCGCCCGTTTTAGCGGGCGGAAGGGAAGCACAGCCCATTTGCACGCAAATATTAATCCTAGCGTAATATCTGGAGGGCGCATGCACCCTCCAGTTCAGTCAGGTGATTTACGATCTTAAATCTGGATCCGGTCCAACAGCCTACTTACGCGAGCTGGGTGTGTAATTCAGGCTTTGCGAGGGCACTGTGCATGCACGCATCAGATGTTAGGCATCGTAACTCTAAATGTACAGAACTGAGTTTTATTATTATTATCGCTTATTTATATAATGCCATCAATTTTCTGCAGCGCTTCACAGAGAACATTAGACATTCACATCAGTCCCTGCCCTTATAGGAACTACATGCTACGTTCCCTAACACATTCATACACACACTCACTAGGATTAATTTAGTCAGCATCCAATTAACCTACCAGCATGTTTTTGGAGGATGGGAGGAAAATGGAGCACCCAGAGGAAACCGACGCTGACATGAAGAGAACATACAAACTCCACACAGATAAGGCCTAGTCCGGGAATTGAACTCATAACCTCAATGCTGTGAGACACAAGTGCTACTCACTGAGCCACCATAAATTAAGAGCTCTGTACCTCAGTGGGTGACAACCCACCATACGCTTGATTATTTGCAGTGTGGGTGGTGGAGGCATTTCAGTTGTACAGTATAGGCTGGGTTAGGCATTTCCGTATGGCAGATTGTTCTGCACGAGCATGCGAAAAAGTAAAGGCATGTTAAGTAAGAATGATTCACAGATCCTAAAGAAAAATGCTAACCACACACGAGCTTCTTAGGAGCTTAGGAGTTCTTTTCTCCAGGGCTTATATTTAGGAACGGCTGTTTCCCAACTGAGAATTGTGCGTATATTTAGGATCTTTAATATCCTCATGATTTACAGCTAAGCAAAGAAACACATCAATTGATTCAATTAATAAGCAGATTGATATTCATTTCTATGTTTTATAATTAATAAAAGTAACCCAATTAAGTGTTAAAAATTGTAGAACATGTAGAACATTATTAAAATCATAAATATGTATTGAAGGATTAAGAAAGAACCATTCAGCTTTCAAAGCTGTTATAACATAAATATCAAAATAATAAATATCTACATAAATTAGACCTAAACAAAATTTCTATCTCTAGGTCTCACAAAAACAATGCAAACATGCTACAAGTTACCTAAAAAAAAGTATGTTTACATTTTTTTTTACAACAAACAATGAAATCATGTACAAACTGCAAATAAATGTAAATAATGAGCACCTTCCATATTTAAAGTCAAACACAAAATGGAAACATAACAGCAGTTTTTTTTTAGATGAGCCTTTAATTGTTTCAATCAAAGTGAACACATGCATTCATTATAATCACACAGCAGCTGTGTACTGAACATACAGAAAAGCATGAGGCTTTGCCTCTCTATTAACCATGTGGATGTCAATTTAAGAATGATAGGGGGCATTCTTATCTTTTCCTGTGCGTATGTTACTCTGAGCAAGCCCTTCTTAACTGTGAATCATTCCTGTGTCGAGGAACGCCCATACTGTACATTAGTAGCCTGAATGCTGCCCCTCTTGCCCCACTAGCCATGCGTGCAGAAGTCATTACATTCCTAAGCATGAATCATTCCTAAGTAGCCATTGTACAATTGTCTGAGTAATTAGCTCTGTGCTCTCATCTACTTTCAGACACGTCACTGTGGAAGAAAAAAAAACAAAAAACCATGACGACACAGACTGGACTTTAATCTGTTACTTGCTGATCATCATTTTCTATGGAATCACATCTTCCTTTGGGAACTCCAGGGAATGTATTAGCGATCTGGATCGCTGGATTCAAGATGAAGACCATTAATGCTGTGTGGATCCTGCACCTGGCCATCGCTGACCTCATATGTTGTATGTTTCTCTCTGTTATGTTTGTATTTTATATTATGGCACACTTTTGCAAATATTATAACTATAATTACTGTGGTAAACCTATGTCCATAGCTGATTTTCTTTTTCTTTATATTATTGCTCTTACTTGATTGTTATTTAGTGTATATGCCAGTATTATTTTCCTCATGGCCATGAGCATTGATCGCTATGTATCAGTAATGTGTAGGGTTTGGTAAAAATCTCACAGAACATCTTAACACATTAACATCACAGCAGCCATTATTTGGCTTATGAGTATTATTTTAGCTGGGTTTAGGCCAGTGATGGATAACCTGTGACACTCCAGGTGTTGTGCAACTACAATTCCCATCATGCTTTGTCAGGTATCCGTTATGATTTTGCAGTTAAGGCATGCTGGGACTCGTAGTTTCACAACACCTGGAGTGTCACAGGTTAGCCAGCACTGGTTTAGGCACTATAATTTTATGATTTCCACTTATTCAGAGCCCCCAAATGAATATATGTTGACCATCCTTTTGACCATCTGTTTAATCATTATTATTAATTGTTATTCTCTAATTTGCTTCAATCTTAAGAAAATAAAAAGAACAAACAGGTCTCAGAGACCCTACAGCAGGGGTGTCAAACTCAAATTCATCGGGGGCCGCATCAGCAGTTTGGTCCCCATCAAAGGGCCGGTTGTATCTGTAGGTCTATGTGTCCACTCTATGTGCCCAGCCATGTGCCCCCTTTTATAGTGCCCAGCCATGTGCCCCCTTTTATAGTGCCCAGCCATGTGCCCCCTTTTATAGTGCCCAGCCATGTGCCCCCTTTTATAGTGCCCAGCCATGTGCCCCCTTTTATAGTGCCCAGCCATGTGCCCCCTTTTATAGTGCCCAGCCATGTGCCCCCTTTTATAGTGCCCAGCCATGTGCCCCCTTTTATAGTGCCCAGCCATGTGCCCCCTTTTATAGTGCCCAGCCATGTGCCCCCTTTTATAGTGCCCAGCCATGTGCCCCCTTTTATAGTGCCCAGCCATGTGCCCCCTTTTATAGTGCCCAGCCATGTGCCCCCTTTTATAGTGCCCAGCCATGTGCCCCCTTTTATAGTGCCCAGCCATGTGCCCCCTTTTATAGTGCCCAGCCATGTGCCCCCTTTTATAGTGCCCAGCCATGTGCCCCCTTTTATAGTGCCCAGCCATGTGCCCCCTTTTATAGTGCCCAGCCATGTGCCCCCTTTTATAGTGCCCAGCCATGTGCCCCCTTTTATAGTGCCCAGCCATGTGCCCCCTTTTATAGTGCCCAGCCATGTGCCCCCTTTTATAGTGCCCAGCCATGTGCCCCCTTTTATAGTGCCCAGCCATGTGCCCCCTTTTATAGTGCCCAGCCATGTGCCCCCTTTTATAGTGCCCAGCCATGTGCCCCCTTTTATAGTGCCCAGCCATGTGCCCCCTTTTATAGTGCCCAGCCATGTGCCCCCTTTTATAGTGCCCAGCCATGTGCCCCCTTTTATAGTGCCCAGCCATGTGCCCCCTTTTATAGTGCCCAGCCATGTGCCCCCTTTTATAGTGCCCAGCCATGTGCCCCCTTTTATAGTGCCCAGCCATGTGCCCCCTTTTATAGTGCCCAGCCATGTGCCCCCTTTTATAGTGCCCAGCCATGTGCCCCCTTTTATAGTGCCCAGCCATGTGCCCCCTTTTATAGTGCCCAGCCATGTGCCCCCTTTTATAGTGCCCAGCCATGTGCCCCCTTTTATAGTGCCCAGCCATGTGCCCCCTTTTATAGTGCCCAGCCATGTGCCCCCTTTTATAGTGCCCAGCCATGTGCCCCCTTTTATAGTGCCCAGCCATGTGCCCCCTTTTATAGTGCCCAGCCATGTGCCCCCTTTTATAGTGCCCAGCCATGTGCCCCCTTTTATAGTGCCCAGCCATGTGCCCCCTTTTATAGTGCCCAGCCATGTGCCCCCTTTTATAGTGCCCAGCCATGTGCCCCCTTTTATAGTGCCCAGCCATGTGCCCCCTTTTATAGTGCCCAGCCATGTGCCCCCTTTTATAGTGCCCAGCCATGTGCCCCCTTTTATAGTGCCCAGCCATGTGCCCCCTTTTATAGTGCCCAGCCATGTGCCCCCTTTTATAGTGCCCAGCCATGTGCCCCCTTTTATAGTGCCCAGCCATGTGCCCCCTTTTATAGTGCCCAGCCATGTGCCCCCTTTTATAGTGCCCAGCCATGTGCCCCCTTTTATAGTGCCCAGCCATGTGCCCCCTTTTATAGTGCCCAGCCATGTGCCCCCTTTTTACAGAAATAGGTGGTACTGGGATCTTCCATTGGGTGCAGGGTGAGTGCCACGGGCGACCCCCTTGTCTGCACACTCTGCACCCATGGTAGATACGCCACTGTATCTGTCCCATTGTGCATGTAACTGGTTTTGTAAGTTAATAAATTGCATTATTATTGCCAACGTGTACTAGGGTGTGGGTTTGCCTGTTCAAGTGGCCCATTTTTTAAAAGTGCCATTTCACACCACTGAATGGAGAATAGGTTCGGAAAAATGATTGCTTCTTCCTCGAGGAGGAAAGCAAACGATGTTCCCGGGAGCGAGAGCCTATGCACCGAATGGTAACTATTTTTCTACCCTAACCCTTATCGTTACTTTAACCCTCCCCTTCTATGACCCTAACCCTCTCTTTGCTGCAACTCGACCCTAACACTCCCTTCTCCACACCCTAACCCTAAGACTCCCCTCCCTGCGGCCTGAACCTAAGACACCTGTAATACTCTGTATGTTTCGGAAATGAACCAAGCAATTCCCACAATACGATGCAAGAGAGACTCTCAATGAAAACCAAGACAGTTAGATTGATTAAATTATTTTGCTTTTCTTATAGATTTTCTGTCTCTTTTTCTGTTTATTTCTTTTTACTCTCCGCCAAGAAAATCCTTAGTTGACTTCACAGAAAAAAATCATCTGTCACAACAGAAGATAATTTTTAAACAAAGTTAACCAGTGAATTAACATTAATAAAGGTCAGATGCAATTAATTTATTACTTCCAATCAGAAGAGAACTGGTTTCAATCAGTTACATTAAATTAGCTAGAAAATCAGTTTTAGGTAAAAATGTTAATACTATTACTTTCAATTTTTTAGGTAAAAATGTTAATACTATTACTTTCAATTATTATATAAGAACTTAAGGTAGTAATAATCATGTGATTACTTTCAATTAGTTAGAGAACAGTTTCAGGCAGTATATTCATGCAATTACTTTGTCTAATGCAACAATGTATACTATTCCTATGAATGACTAAATGGTTGCATGAAAACTAGTAACAGTCTAATGTGGAATGTTTATAGATGAGTCTTTCTGTATTAATAATCCCTGTGGAAAGAATTAATTTATATTATTTTCTTTACTGAATAGCCAACTCACTGTTCCACACTAAATTGTCCACACCACTCAGTTCAATTTCTAAAATTCTACTTGTCTCCTCTTGACTTTTGACTCTATCTTTTCACAGTAAGTCTATGAATGTTTCTGCCACTCTACTGTCAATCTTCTTTCTCCCAACGATTTCACCGTCAACCCCTTCTTTACTCCTACTGCCAAATCCCTGTTACCACTGTTTCCTGGATTTCTCCGCGACTCCCGATCTCAGCATCAGGCACCTCACAAATACCACTTTCTCTTTTACTTGGCTCTCTCTCCCACTGCTGACACGTCTCTCTGACACCAATCTGCTTCCCTCTGTCTCACAGGTTCCGCTTGACTGCTCCCACAACACTTTCTTTCAATACTCTCTCTCTCTTTCACTGCCTTCTGCTACTGCAGATTCGTCTCTTACTCAAACTTTTCTCTTCAGATACCTCGGGTCTCCGTCCGCTCACTTTACTGCGCACCCTCCGATCCTCTGCCACTCACTGTCAAATTCTCTTTTCTGCTGCCTTCAGCGTTTACTCTCCAACATACTCTGTCGCTTCAGCTTTCCTTTAATCAAAACCACCATCACTAACTGACTAAC
>WWET01004181.1:48153-76010 GCA_011038615.1 Limnodynastes dumerilii
TCGCAGAAAATACGCTGAGCGTACGGGCTTAGCACGCCCATACTGTACAATTTAAATGGCTATCCCCGCCTCCCTGTAGTAAAACGGGCGCCCAGCCGACCATCGTAAAGAACGCACGCCCCGCGAGCGAAAAATACGCTCACAATACGCCCGCTATTCGCTCATGACGCTCGGGCGACCGGAAGCTGTCATACTGGGCATGCACGTTGCGAATTTTTTCCCGAATTTTCGCATACGCTCGTCGTACGCTCGCTTGCGGTCGTAGCGCTGGATCAGGCCCTATGTGTGCAGGTAAAAATACAAATGAGGAAAGGAAAGGAAAGTGCACAGACATAGTGTGTACACCAAAGCTCCCTGTTATACAGGATGGGTGGATGGGTCCTCCCTATAGTGATCATAAAAGGTACTTAAGAGAATACAAATCTACTCCATAGTGCGGTAGGAAAATTATCACTTTTATGGTGCACACCAAAATTTATAAATTCATAACCAAGCTTGCAAGTTAATTGCCACCATATCACTGGGAAAGGATCAAATTAACATTTTTAAAATGTGACTTAATATAATATTTAAAAAAAAAAAAAAAAGCAATTTTTCTTAGATTTGTTGCTACAACAATGCAGAATATCCTATTGTGATGCAAGCATTACAACACTTTCCACTGATACAACACTGATGTCACAATTAGTCAACACACCAAAACAGGTCTGTGTGTGCAAATAGTATATTCATTGTAGCTTGAGATATCATGTGCTTATATACCACAGGTTAATGCATAAGAACTTATATACAATTTTCATGTAAAAAAATAAATAACAAATGCATGAGTAGTATAAATGTATAATAATCATGCAACAAAGCATCCAGTCTTCAGAGTATCACACCCAATTCACTTATAGTACCAATAGTTCTTACAATACTTTGTTGCAATCACAATACATTTCTAATGTAGTAGAATCAGGTGTAGCTCCCTAAACTGATGAGGACAAGCAGAAAGCTGGTATCGTGCCTGCTGTCTCAGGACGAAGCTTCATCTCCTGCTAAGAGGGGTTTATCTGTCCCTAATCTGCACTACAGTGCCCAATCTCAAATGTATACAAGAAAAACAGTATACAGTGTAATCTAAAATGTATCAAAGAAAAACAGTGTCACAATATATTCATATAGTGAGATAAGGCAGTGTGTACATAGGCTCCCACTTACCTTGATGCGCGTTTCGCCATATAATGGCTTTGTCAAGGAGTCTGCAGGTGCAGTATTGATGGCTTTGTAGGTTTGCAATAGGTTCTTTTATTGAATTCTTTGAAACAGGGAAAAAAATGTAGAGACTGGACCTGCTCTAAAAGAGCATTTTCAAGGAAAATCAGTGTAGCTGCTGCATGCAGTATAGACTGCAGGGGGGTAATTTTATATTGTTTGAGTTTTTGCAGTGTCTTGTGTGAGATATTTGCGTGTAATGTAATTTTTTTTTTTTTAAAGTGTTTCATGATTTAGAAACAGATTGTATATGAGGAACAAAGGTTCATGGTCAATAGTAACACCTATGCAGCGAGCTTTGAGTAGGGAGAATTTCTGTATTGTCACCTTCTATTAATCTTCTTTTAATGTAGATGGGCACAATACGTACTGCAGCAGTTGCCCAATTTGCATTTGTGCGCAGTGCCACACTTTGGGAGCTGGCTGGAACCTGGTTCATAGGCCCAGCTTCAGAAACCGTAGTGGCCCACCTGATACAAGACATTAGCTTGGCATGGTTCTGTGTATGATACTGCTGTGGAGTAATAGTTGCAGGATTCTATTGGAACCAGTTGATATCCGTTGCTACTACTCCCCGAAAGTATCCCAAACAGAGCTCCTTCTCAAACCACCATAGCAGGCGTATCGGTGCTCTGTATTTAAAGTTGCAACTATGGTGAGTAGTATCTGCAGGTGTGGATGACTCGCTCCTCCTTGTGGCAAAGTAGAGACCAACTAGTGCATGTGCAGATGGAGGAAGGGGTGTACGGGGGCTGAAAATGATCAAGGGCCAACACTATGATTTCGAGAAGGATGTCATATTTATGCACTTCAGTGGGAGGCCTAGAGATCTGCAGTGTGTGGGGGCCTATTTTCAAATGGAGGCCTGGGGCTGTAGTCCCATTAGCCCCATTGTTAATCTGGCCCTGGGGGGGAGGTTAATGTGTGTGGTTTTGCCTGGGCCCCTCAACTGCTAATGGTGGCTTTATTTGTTTATATGCAAAACTGGGGGTAAATTGATGTATTATGGGAAAAATAAAAAACTTGCATACAAACGTCTTCTCTAAATATGCTATGAGGGAGATCCAGGGGCTTCACATTACATCTGTCATTTAGCCCCAACCCCTTTATACAATGCAGTGCATCCCAGAATTGTGAAGCAGAAGGCAGAACCACAATGCTACAATTTGCCTTAAAATGCACCATACGTGAACAGTGATGTGTGCAATTCAAATCCTAAAACCCTTTAGTAGTTCAAATGCAGAGGGGTGGCTTGACCTCACCAATACACTTTTGATTAAATTCACTGACCATCTACTGTGTTAAATGGAATGAGCTCAAACTTTTTCCCATGGAACAACCTCAGTGTAGGGCAATTGTTGGGACACATGTATCGCTGAAATCCTTCTTAAATATGTTTCCTCATAAAATATTTTACCATTTATTTTTATTTTATTATTTTATCAATGCATAAACCCAAATAGTTCTGGTAACCCATCCATTTGTTTGTGTGCTGTTAGTGTAGCATTCATGCCCTTTTTGCATTAGCGTCACCTGTGTTGCAGATACAAAAGAGAGGTATGTATGCATATTTGATGCTGTGTTATTCTAGTGACCATCTGAATGAGGTCAGTGTGTTACTATGCAGACAGCAGGGACCGTATTCAAGCTTACGAAGCTCCTACTTAAGAAATGACCTACTATGCATTCTCTGCATGCTAGTCATTTATGCAGTCTACGTGCCATTTAGGTACATCCATTGAAGACTGCACGTAGATATTTAAAAAGGAAAAGGAGTACCACGGCTGCCTCTGTCCTTTTTTAAGAAGAGTGGGGGGGATTTAAATTAGCCGGGGAGGGTGTGGAGAAGGGATATCCGCTTGAGAAGAAGCCAAAAGAGTCCTAAAAATGGGTGGACACTGCCGCACCTAACTCATTCTGATTTGAGAATACGGTCCCAAGTGACTAAGATTACAGCTACAGGCGGTAAAACTGGTTGGATTCAGGAAATGGTGGTATAAGTGCATAGGTTTGAGGTACAGTGAGATGGAAGATAGTATCAAGGATAGGCCCACTGTTTAAAGAATCAAATTCTATATGAGACATAGATAAAATGGAACAGTAAGGGACAGCAGGCATTAGGTGTTGTGTAGTGTCCCCAAACTATTAAAGATATTTTATGGGCTGGAGCTGCTGTTTCTTTGTGACAATATAGCTGTTATTAGATAATGCTGTGACCTATTTATTCTGGGTGTGTGGTGGCAGGATTTTCAGTTCAGCGCAGTGTTAGAGGAGAGAGCATTAACCAGGGTTGTCGACTAAATGATTTAAAAAAAATTGCGTCATTAAGTCCTACCCCCTGCATGGATCTATGGCTTCCCTCCAAGATCTCACAGAGGGAAACTATTAATATTTGGCAACCCTGGCATTAACTGGTCAGTGTCCTTTTTAAAAGTTAGCAAGTATGGCACAGATGCCCTCATAATAATTGTTAATTGTATGAACCACATTATTTAAAATTAACAGTGGGTTATAAATTCAGCTATGAACCAATTTTTATTATTATTTACTAATAATATTGTCAGTGATTGTGAAATTTAATCATAATTAGAAATGCACTGAACCTTAACAGATATGAAATATATGGTGGTGTGCTGTGGCTTGTAGAGCTATACAGTACAGTGTAGTGTACTTTGTAGTATAGTATATGGTAGAAGGTTATATAGACTTTACTATATAGTCATTATGTAGTGTAACATATATCAAGATCTGTGTTTAACAACTCTGTTTTACACTTTCACGTTGATGTTTTTAGAGATTTGTAAACTGATATCTTTCTGGTAATGTTTTATTTAAATGTTTAGCATCTTTTAGTTTTGCTTAATTTCCATTTCACTGTCAAAAAAACTTGAAGACTATTTTGCAATGTATAAAATAACTGCACATGAAAAATTAATTAGACTGCACTTTACTTTTTGATGTAGTTTAGTAAACATGTAATATATACATTTATCTAGTTTGCATCACACTGTATATTGGGATTATTTGTGGGTTACGTACATTTTACATGTACTGTTTAATTTAACGGATCACGTTATTCTCTGAGTTTCAGCGCAAGATGTGCAATGTATGGATATGTGGGGGTTATATCTGCACTGCATGTGCCTCCAGGGGTGTGGGTAAAATTAGGAAACATATTAAATGTATAGAAAAAGCTGGAAACCCTTTTAAATGCATTGAAAAAGTCCCACCAAAGCTAATTACACACACGCTTTGCCGAGTGTGGATCCCCGTAGCGAACGGCCGAACTGGCTCGGATATCGATTGCTCGATGAGGCATAGCAATTTATCCCTAGAGCACCAAACGCGGTGTTCCAAACGGTAAGCAACTCCACTCCTAACAAACGGTAAGCACCTCCACTCCTAACCTTAAGTCACCCCCCCCCCACACAGTCTAACCTTAAGTCAACCCCCACACAGCCTAACCCTAAGTCTCCCCCCCTCTCAGCCTAACCCTAAGTCCCACCCCCACAGCTAACCCTAATTCTAACCCCATTGCAGCTTAACCCTCATTCTCCCTCCCTCTGGAGCCTAACCCTAAGTCCCCAGAGAAGGTTACTTACCTCTCCGGTGACGGTGCTGGCGGCTTTTCCGAAAATTAATGGGTGAGTATGCATTCATAAAAAAATGTCTGCAGTGTATTACATTCGAAATAAGGACAGCCAAAAAGCAATGTTCGTCTATCCCTATTTCGCAATGTGAAACATCGCAGCGGGGACTCGTAACGCACTTTCCCATATACACACTGAATTCACACAAAAACACCAGATCTACACTAATGACACAAAATGCCAGAAAACATATTAAATACTTTGAAAAGACCAGAAACCATATTAACTGCATGGAAACAGACGAAACTTAGCAATATTTGTCTCTAGTATATATCTGGGTGTTTTGTGTGAAATCCGTGTGTATATGTGAAGATTTTCCCAAAGAATTTGTATTGCCAGCTTATTCAATACATTTGATACATCCAGAACTGTACAGCTGATGATCCATGCTCTGCATGTACTTAGAGAGCCGTAAATATAATTTTTAGCACAGGGCGAAAAGGAAAAAATGGCACCCTAACCTTAAATGAATAACCAATTTAACCTTAATAATGAACTTACTGGCACCCCACTTTGACTTTGTGCCCTGTGCGACTGCCGCTATAGCACACCCCTAGATACGGCCCTGGTACATTCAGCATAGTACAGATGCTGATAGATGCTCTGCATGTATATCCAGCACTGTACAGATGGTGATAGATGCTCTGCATGTACATCCAGCACTGTACAGATGGTGATCGATGCTCTGTATGTACATCCAGCACTGTACAGATGGTGATAGATGCTCTGCATGTACATCCAGCACTGTACAGATGGTGATCAATGCTCTGCATGTACATCCAGCACTGTACAGATGGTGATCGATGCTCTGCATGTACGTCCAGCACTGTAAGCATTATAGATGCAGCTCTTGGACTGGTTGCATAGCACAGCGCATCTCTGAATCTGGCAGCCGGGTGAGGAGGCGGCGCCCGGGGATCACTGTCACACCGGAGCAGGAGCTGATCATCTCGGTGTCAGAGTGAGTCTGTGTCGGGCCCTGATAAAGGTGAGCAGGGATTGTGATCGGGTGTCAGGATCTGGATTTTGTGATAGGGTTTAGATGCTAGAAAGCCTGTGTGTACTTGTCAGGTGTCCAGATCGGATTTACATACAATGCGTGTTTATTCCAGTATTTCTTTATACCTGAGGACTGGTTTTGACATCTGGTTTATTCCCTTTCACATCACAAAAGACATTGTTGCTTGATTGGATTATCTTTACTCATGTGATAGCGTTGTTGTAGCAACTGCCTCTGGTACGTGGAGAATATGTCTTAATTGTGTCCTCCAAGCTGAACTGGGGGATTCCTGTCAGACCTCCATATCTACAGATATAAACATACCTGTAATTATGCAGTGCTCATAGAAAGGATAAAAGACACATTTTATTTGGCTGCTATGCTCTTATCCATATAAACGACTGATTTTACCTGTTAAGCACTGGCTAAATCAAGTTTGGTTCCCTAGGCAGGATTTTAGGTCATGCCATTTAAATTGCTGCCATGCCACCTACAAGTATTGTGTTCTTCACTCATACAAAAACTACTACATCACTTTATCATTGAGCATTGTTATTTTTTAAAGAATCTGGAATTCTAAACTATAATTAGAATTTAAACATCAAAAATTAAACACATACAAAAATATGGTAACAAGGAACTATACAATATAAGGGGTAATATGCAAAATGCAAAGCAAATAGAGAATGTCACAATTAGGTTTAATACTCATTAAATGGAATCTTGTGATAATGCAATATATGAGCTGCTATGAGGCCTGCTGGCGAATCCTGTTGTCAGTGTGTTTGGGGCCATGCAGAGGCAGCCAGATGGAGCACTGATCATTTGCCAATATGGCCTGTGCCCAGATCTGGCTCTGACCCAGTTTAAATATGCAAGCAATGCAAGTTGTTTTAATGTAATTACGCCAATGTATATATATATATATAAAAGCAAACCAGTGTATGTGTAAGATGCCCTAAACTCCATGCAGATAACTGGGCTGATCCAGAGTTTGAGAGGAAGGGAAAAACACCTCACTTGAACATCTCAGCAAAAGCTTGTTGAAGGGTGCAAATTAATTTACATTTATTTTAATGTTTGCAAAATACTTTTGCATACAGAATGTAAATACATAGATAAAATCTCTAAAATAGATATAAACTCTGATTCTGTTTGCACAGATCAAATGTGTTGCCCTTCACCGCATGTACGCAATCTACGTAACAAAACGCTATGTAAATAGCGTAAAATAGTTACTAGGCATGTGTAGTAGCTAGAATCGCAAAATTAGGTACGTATGATAAAAATTACAGAGTTGTGAATCCAGGCCACAGACATTAAGGTTAATTCATTCAGCAGTCAATTAACCTGCCAGCATGTTTTTGGCTTGTGAGAGGTAGCCGGGACACCTGGAGGAAACCCATGCAGATACGGGGAGAACATACAAACTCCACACAGATAAGGCCTAGTACAGCAATCGAACTCACGATCTCAGCACTGTGAGACACAACTGCTACTCACTGAGCCACCATACTGCCCCATTATCCTAATAATGGCCTGTATTCAGAGTACCGGACGTATAACGTATACATCCGGTGTTTAGCGATTGTTACTACTGCGCATTCTAGTAATTTTTTTACGTAATCTACATCTTTTTTTTTACGTAGACCGCATTTACACAATCTACGTAAGAAAAAGATACGTACATTACGTTAAAAAATTACTACATATTCACAGCAGTAACAATCGCTAAACACTGGACGTATATGTTATACGTCCGGTACTCTGAATACAGGCCATTCTGAATACGGACCAATAAGACTAAATTAAGTTCATCTGCCTAAATGTAAGAGTCATTTCTTTCTCCCTGTAATCTTTTCTTGTACTGAAGAATTATGAGAACTGTTGACATTTGTGGTCTCATGACATCTGCACTTATAATATAATATGGAGAATAAAATGAGTGATAAAATAACATGATGTTTTCTATACTCGGAATATACATGCAATAAGTTAGGAACTATGAAAACTGACTAATACAGTATTTGTCCCACGGCCTCCTTTCGTGCTCCCTCCTCAGTTCTCAGTTTACCTTGCTCTGTTGTGGTCATTGTACTTGACATTCACAAACATTCTCCTTTGGATTCTCTACATGCCCGCTGTGGACACAGAACCATTGTTGTACTTACAAGAACTGCTCTGTCCTCTGCATTTCATTCATGTGTGACATTTACTGCTGTGTGTTTCCAGAAGAACTATCCAGTGCTAAAGCTTCATAGCATTTTCTGAAATTCCTTCTCTTATTCCCAGTGATTGTCACCTGAAATACTCTCTATTGCTATTCTAGGCCCTGATCCAGAGTGTGCAAATAAGAGGAAAGCAGGTGTCTATTTTACACATAGGCAAAACCATGCTGTACTGCAGGGGAGTCAAATGCTATTTATTGCAAAGTCAAAAGGAAATGTTTGCTTAGTTTAAATAACAGTTTAAAAGTAAAGCTGGTCAGTATCTGTGTAATGGGAAAAGCTGCCCACACTGAACATCCCTTCACTGAAATAATAAAAACACGTTTCAAATCAAATCAACTTATGGAACAAAAAAATTGTCAAGCCTACGTTAAAAGAAAAATTTAAACAATGGGAAAATCTTATATTCTGCAAACATATATAGATATATGAATAATGATGTGATAAATAGGACAACACTTTAAAAAATGCAAAAACTATAAATACCAGTCCTATATATGGAAGATCAATGGAATAGGACCTTCAATGATGATTATATACATAAATGAATGTCCAAATCAGAGTGGAGATGTCCAAAGTATGGAATCCTTAAAATGCAGTAAGAGTCTCCAAACACTAAACTTTAAAGTGCCATCCAAATGTAAATAAGGTTCCCCTGCTTTATATGTCTCAGAAGGGAACTCATAAGTATGGCTCTATTTCTGCACATTCATACATGTGTGTAATAACATTGAAAGGCCTCCTACATTGGACTTCTATATATAGGACTGGCATTTAGAAGTTTTGCTGCTTTCTGCATTTTTCACAGCACTTGTCTTATTCCTCACATTGGACTGGATCCAGACCCCCGCACGCCCCCTGTCACTCTCCTTTCTCGTGCGGGCTATATGGCAGCTTACGTTGCTTATAGGCTGTTTGGAAGGGAGTCTTAGGGTTAAGGTTAAACTGTGGGGAAGGGAGTCTTAAGGTTAGGCTACATGGGCCTGATCCAGAGCAACGCTCGCACGCGAGCGTACGACGAGCGTATGCGAATTTTCGGCCAAAAATTCGCAATGCGCATGCCCAGTATGACAGCTTCCGGTCGCCCGAGCGTCATGAGCGAATAGCGGGCGTATCGTTAGCGTATTTTTCGCTCGCTGGGCGTATTTTTAGGCCTCCTACATTGGACTTCTATATATAGGACTGGCATTTAGAAGTTTTGCTGCTTTCTGCATTTTTCACAGCACTTGTCTTATTCCTCACATTGGACTGGATCCAGACCCCCACACGCCCCCTGTCACTCTCCTTTCTCGTGCGAGCTATATGGCAGCTTACGTTGCTTATAGGCTGTTTGGAATGGAGTCTTAGGGTTAAACTGTGGGGAAGGAAGTCTTAGGGTTAGGCTACATGAGAGGATGGATAGGAGAAAGGGAAGGTTAGGGTCAGGCTGTGGGGAAGGGAGGGTTAGGGTAAGGGTTGGGGTTAGAGAAAAACTCACCCATTGGTGCTGGGGATTCCTTGTAGGGATCATCACTTACCTATCTCCGATGGGGAAGGAACAGATGGTTGCGGTTCCTCCTTGGAAACGCTGTGTAGAAGAAAGCCTTGACAAAAAAGGGTCGTTCTCAGCAACAAACCACTCCCCTATGCAGTAGACTGACTATGTCTGCCAGGTATTTGGCTTTGGCAATGAGAGTAAAGCAGATAGGGTCAGATGTTCCCTCTTTTCTAAGCATTTGGACCATGAACAATTTTGTGTTTGATTTTGCCTGAACTAATCCATGCTGCATGATCAGAAAGCATTGCCAATCACCCAGACTTTAATGTTTACAGGAGTTATAAAGCTTAAGGTAGGCCCTGATATCGGAAGTATGTTGGTGCTAGAGGAAATGGTTAGCAGTGCAATCACAGAGAACTCTGCAACAGCTATGAGCTATAATCCATTGCTCGGAGATCCAATCACATAAGAATCAGGACTGTATTATTTCTACAGCTAAAAAGAGGGTGCAGGCACATATTAAGTGCTAGGATTCACCCACTAAAGGGTGCTTTCTGCTGCCGATTTATAACCTCCATTTTTGGAGAGTTAAATTGTGGCGTCTTAGCTTAAATCGCTGCAAATTATCTTAAAAAATCACAGCAGACTGTGCCAACTTAGTAAGAAATAAAATGTAAAAATGCATAGCACGCCATGCCATTAACCCTTAGCATGCTGTCAAATATACAGTCGTACTATAAAGCACAGCATATCCATGTGTTGCAGGGAATGCTGTGACTTTTAGTACTATAAGCGACAGCATGCCAAGTGTTAATGGCATGCCGTGCAATGAATTAAGTGTACACAATATGCCGCTGCTTAGTACCCCTATATAGTGGTCATAATATGCCGCCAAATAGTGCCCCTATATAGTGGTCATAATATGCACCCGAATAGAACCCCTATATTGTGTTCCCAATATTTCCCCAAATACTGTTAAAAGTAGTTTTAAAATTAATAAAAATATTTCTACTCACATTTCTGATGTCTTCTTTCTTCACAGGACTTGTATGAAGACATTGGGTGCTTCGGTCCTTCTTCTGCATCCATAATCCCGCAAGATGGTCCTTCTTCATCTGTGTCCCTCGGCAAAAGACTGTGAGCCACTATTTATATCCTCTGACCTGTCTGACTCACAGTCCTTTGCTAAAGGACACATGAAGAAGGGCCGTCTTGTGGGATCCTGGATGCAGATCGAAATATGAAAGCTTAGGGTCCCAGCCATGCAGAGGCGTTTGAACGGGAGGGGTGGGGCACGGTGCCCCCCCAAAAAATTTACGGGGGCGTGAATACTGAGGGGGGGATGGAGGCACATTATGGTTAATACTAGGGGTCGGCTGGAGGCACATTATGGTGAATACTGAGGGGGGCTGGAGGCACATTATGGTGAATACTGGGGGTTGGCTAGAGGCACATTATGGTGAAGACCAAGGGAAAGCAAAATAGGTAGCTACAAGGAGGGGGCGGAAACACCAGATAGGCAGAAACAAGGGATGGATACAAGAGGGGACAGAAACAATGGATGGATAAAGAGAGGGGCAGAAACAATTGATGGGCACAAGAGAAGGGCAGAAACAATGGATGGATAAACAGAGGGGCAGAAACAATGGATGGACACAAAAAGGGGGCAGAAACAATGGAAGGACATAAGGAGGTGGCAGAAATGCTACATGGGAACACAAGAAGGGGGAAGAAACAATGGATGGACACAAGAAGGGGGCAGATACAATAGATGGATATAAGGAGGGGGCAGAAAGGCTACATGGGCACACAAGAAGGGGGCAGAAACAATGGATGGACATGGAGTGGGCAAACAAGAAAGGGGCAAAATTAATGGATGGAAACAAACAGGGCTGAAAAACTATATGGACATACAAAGAGCAAAACAAACCTTTAATTAAGATGGAAAAACCTGCAAAAAAAAATAAAACAAAGTCTCTCTGTTGGGTTTTGGGCACTAGGATGTACTCTGTATTGGATTGTGGTCACTATTAATCTCTTTTTATTTTATTGAGAAGTCAGTAGATATAGCATTAGATGGGGCAAAAACATACCGGTAGGTTAATTGGCTGCTGACTAAATAAACCCTAATGTATATATGTGTTAGGGACCTTAGTATGTAGCTCCTATAGGGTCAGGGACTGATGTGAATGTAAAAGTGCTGCCGATTTGTGGCACTGTATAACTAAGCGTTAATAATAAAAATTATACCTCATTTACATTATTGTGGAAAAGTTGTGAAGGATTTTCTGCTAGGGGGCACCAGCCAAAATCTTGTCTCGGTTACCAGACTGGCTAGGGCCGGACCTGGGTTGACCCACACCCCATGGCTTGGCCATGCCCCTTTGGTGCAAAAAATGGAATACTGAGGGGGACTGGAGGCACATAATGGGGGGGGCTGGTAAGACATGATGGGGGATCATCCTTGGGGGCTGTAGACACATGGGAGTACTGAGAGGGGGGCTGGAGACCTGATCAGAGTACTGGTTGGCTGCAGATATGGGTGGCTGCCAGGGCCCCTATCATCACATGCAGGGCCCGGTACCCAGCTGCGCTGCCCTGTCCCCTATGTTACGTCATTGATGATGTCACATAGGGGCGGGGCCCGACAGAAACTCTTCAGTTGCAGGCCGGTGCACAGGAAAGAACTTCCTCCCGCCCCAAAAAAAGTTGTGATGAACGGCACACACAAACTGTTATACACTCAATAAAAATGGAAATGATTAAAACAAAATCCTTTATTTCTATGTATTAAGCAGCGCTACAATCCCTGTCAGCCCCTGCAATGATCTTCTGACATCATCCTCACTGATCTGAAGTAAAGGCATCAGATACTTTTATTATAAGTCAGATATGTTCTTATGCACAGGCTTGTCATTCCAACACAGAGATATGTCCTCTTATTCACTGGTAATCTAATACAAACGTTTAATGTTTTTGCTGTAGGATGGCTGGAGCACCTCCAAGCTATTGTTTTGTTGCCTTTCCTCCACATACCAAAAAAGACTATATATTGTTTGGGAAGAACTCTGCACGCCCCAGAGATGAGGTCCAAGAGGTTCTGTATGTACCCCCCAGTAGTCATGAACCTGGAGCCAAAGTTCAGGTGAGTTTTGAGTCATATATTTTTTATTGAAGTTTTATCATATGCATACATTAACATAATACTTCAAGAAGAATACATAACATAAACCCCTAATGAACAGTCTTGTTTTCCTTCTCGGATATTATTACAGTGGTGCAGTGTTAACATATAATCAACGTTCCGAGTAACTTGGTTTCATACGGAGACATTAAATATTACATTCTGTTATACATTTTTTAGTTACTCAGTTAAACAGTTATAGAAATCCAGAATTAGAGTCAAAATTAGTAGCACGTGCCGTGCCGAGTGATGGAACAAAAGGGGTAATGCCAGTGTAGTAGATCAAGTTTATCCACGGGTCCCACACTTTATGAAATTTATGGGGTGCTTTTATGGGTTTCATTAACCAGTAATATCCACTCGCTTAGCCGCGGTGGAGCCGCAGCTATCCATTTTCGTGAGATGATGACCTGGGCCAGCGATAAGAGGGTGTATAGGTATTTAGAGAGCACTCTGTCAAAGGTAGCCTCAGGAAAAATACCAAAAATACAGCACTCAGGACTTATAGGTAGTGAAATATATAAAGTATCGAGTGCAGTTCGCCAAACACTTTCCCAACATCTTAGTACTGGGAAACATTCCCAGGTGAGTTTAATGCTGGATTCACAAGTTACATGCCCTTATGCCACCATTGTAATCTCACACTGTCTATGCCTAACGTGATTAATGAAGAGAGTGGCGCGGACATTGATTATAGTGAGACTTGGTTCAATTATTTAAAACTACCTGGAAAATAGTGATAGTATAACTTTAATTGGACAGGAAAACAATATTATTGCCTATCAATTGAACAAGAACGACATAACTACGGTATGGTGTCTTGTTCTAAGGCAAATAAAGGAATTGTTTCTCTGAGATTTTTTAACCAGGTCTTACCTGTATTTGAGAAAACTCTAAATATTACATCTTAGCATCTAGTTAATATTTAGCTTTGCAATAACATCTGCTTTTAAATAAAGGTGTTATATTAATATCTAGGCCCTAGATTCTAGGGTCTTCTGAGTAGGTGGTGCTGTCACTTTATAATATTGTAAAATCTACATTTATTTGAGCTATATTAAGTAGTAAGGAGTTATAAGGATATATATCATTATTGCCCCTAAAATGTTTTACTGATATAAATGGGTCCATCATGTAATCGTTTCAGTTTAAATCCATGATGGCAACTGGTGACTACCAAAGCGCTCACCTGGCCCTTCAGCTCTTTCCTTTCTCATGTTAAATGTATTTATAAATGTAAAGTGTTGGTGTGGTATTACATATAGATGTCTCTTTCATTGATAAAATTGGTGTTTAAATGTATAAATAAGATAAAATGTAAAGTGTGGCACATCACATGTAGGTCCAGATTTACTAAGCTGTGGGTTTTGAAATAGTGGAGATTTTGCCCATAGCAACCAATCAGATTCTAGCTGACATTCTCTAGAATGCAATAGTTAAATCAGATCTAGAATCTGATTGGTTCCCATGGACAAACTCTCCACTCTTTCAAAACCCACAGCTTAGTAAATCTGGACCCTAGTGTATGCACAGTATAGTAGTAAGTGTAGTATAATTTAGTGCTGATCAATAAACTGTTGTAGTACTTAGGATGATACACAGTAGATTGAATGTTATTAAATATCTGTTTCAAGAAGCTGGAAACATTGTTCAGTAAATGTCCCAGTAATGTTCAAACAGGCGCATAGAACAAAATAAAAATAATTTTTAAATGGAAATTTAATATTGATATATTCTGTAAGCAGAGTTTCCTGAGCAAATTTCAAAGTGAGATTATTTCTCTATACCACAAGGATGTAAGGATGGGTCCTGTATTGTATAATACAGCTGCAGTGGTGGCTCTGTTAATAGCATAATGAAGGCATAAACAATTTACAGCAATGCAGCATTACTTTGGACTGGATCAAGAGTTTCAAAATAAGAGGTGGAAAAATCGGGTGGAAATTTCTCCTGGACAAAACCATCATGAATTTCAGGGCTGGTGGGGTAAAATGTTTTCATTCTTTGTATTTAGAAAGGATACTTTGATTTAGCTTATTGCACACAACTCTAAAAATCTGTGTGCAACATAACATTTGACTCCCCTGCAATTCATCATGGTTTTCCCTAGGTGTAACTTTCCAACAGTGTTCCACTTGTTTCTAATCTCTGGATCCGATCTCCTATTGCTAATGAACATGTAAAGGTAAATATCTTTGTGACTTTCCAGTGTACATACCTTAATATCGACCAAGTGGCCAAGACGCATTCTGTAATACTCAGTAAACCAGCCTGGATGTGGGGAGCTGAGATGGGAGCCAATGAATGTGGAGTCTGCATTGGAAATGTGCCTGTTGTTACTAGGAAAGCTGTTGAGGATTCCAAGCTATTAACAGGGATGGATCTTGTAAGGTGAGAGTTGTTAATTATTATTATTATTTAATTATACGGCGTCATAAGGTGTCCATAGCACTGTAGAAAATACAACAGTAAAATACAGTACAGACATTCAGGGCAGAGGGATTGGTAATCTATAGAAACGTTAGTATACCACATGGCTGGCATGGATGGGACATGCATACGTTTTCACAAAAGCACCATAGACGTTTAGTAAAAGAATATAATAACTGCAAAACTATTTTTTTTACAGAATTCCTTTGAAACAGGCTCCAAATCTAATATCTATTGTATGTATAATGTACTGCATAATATGTACTAATAATACTGTACATAATAATACATAATACTGTATAATGTAATTGGCAAAAATATAAATGTTTTGGAATATGAAAATAAGAAGGATTAATGGATCTTCATTATGCGGCCAGTCACATAGGTTTGTGTTCTTTTAGGCTTGGTCTTGAAAGGGCAACAAATGCCAAAGAAGCTCTTGATGTAATCGTGTCTCTAATAGAAGAGCATGGTCAAGGAGGAAGCATTTTCCAGGCTGGCGGTCAGGGATTCCACAGTGGCTTTCTGATTGTGGACAGAGTAGAGGCCTGGCTACTGGAGGCAGTTGGGAAATTGTGGGCAGCCCAAAAAATTACAGGTTAGTGTTCCTCTCACTATCATGATGTGTTAAGTTTTTCATTTCATTGTAGTCTACAGGAATCACACACACCGTTCAGCCTGGGAAATGGGGGTTTATTGAATATAGAGGGCTTGATTCAAACTGAATTGCCCTAAACACTCGGTGTTCTGGCAGGAGGTACGAGAAATATCTGTGCTACTAGTTGAACCAAAAGTACCTGAAGATCCTGATTTCTGGATTCTTTCATATACCTCAATGTCGGTATCCGCATTTAAGGGATCTCTCCTCAAGCATCTAGCCAATGCAGCTAGAGCCGTTATCCCATATAAATGGCGCTTCCTCACACATCCAACAGTTAAAGACTGGTTTGAACGAATTGACTTCTATTTAGCCATGGATGACATACTTACCTCTGCCACTGGTAAGTTACCTGCCGTCACCGCAACTTGGTTCAAGACCTCCCCAGCCTATCTCAACTATCTTTCAACTCAGACCCCCTCAGGTTTGTCGATTGCGTAGTGTGCTCATCACACCCTGCTGATCAACTCAACCTAGATACACCCTTCTATAGGGTAACCACCTGCACCGAGAGACTCTCCGCCTCCCCCTCTCTATCCTTTCTCTCTCTTCTCTTTCTTCTAACTCTTTCTTTTTGTTTTCTCTTACGTCTTTTTCTACATATGAGACTTGCGAAAGTCCCTTGACTTACGTAAAGCAGGATCATGCCCATGGTCATAAATATCATTAGCGTCAAATGAAATAAAAAAAGAAACCTATATAAATCACTTAGGTAAATATAAATTATGCCCCCATTTTCACAGTTTTCCCAGCTCCCTCTATCTACTGCGTGATCCACAAATCTATTTCCCCTTTCCGCAAAAGCCATCTACTCATCCGGTTGATACTTCTTGTATTATATTTATTATATGTATTAATTGTTCAATTCATCCTCCACCACCGCCATAGTTTCTTAGCCCTGTCAAAGTTATGTGTATCCTCAAGTCGGATCCTCCCCCCCAATCCCTACCTACCTCGACCCCATAGTATCTAGGATGACAGTTCAGCTACCTGTTAGCTGTCAAAGGAGTGGTGAGGTTGTTACATTAGTTTATATTGTTAACGGGCTCCCTTTATGGCTTTTTTTTTTAACGGGCTCCCTTTATGGCTTGTTCTTTTTTTTTTTATTATCTCTTGAATGGTTTGTTCTTGCCAATTATCTTTGTTGTTATATCCTGTGGCTGTTTACCGAGGTTATTAATGACTTGTATATAACTTCCTCAACTGTTTGTTAATGTGTTTTACTGTTTGTTAAAACAAATAAACAAAGTTTACACAAAAAAATAGAAACCACCAAGCAGCACAAGGCATAAGCAACCTATGCAACATTCAGTACAGCACCTTTAGTGTAGAGCTTGGAAGGTAAAATGCTACAGCGATGATCTAATATGGTCTCTGGAGTGTCAGCAGCATCCTGGACTTAGACGCCCTGTGGCTGGTGCAAATGTTTTACCATAAAATGTTTGTTACATTACCATTTTGGTCTGGATTTGGCTCACTTACATGAACACGTTCTTACTGTACATTAACTATGTTCATCCATGCCTCCCACAGAACCCCCCTGGTGGTCACAGCAGTCCACTGTGAGAATATATGCAAGATACTTTACACCTTTGAGTGTATGCTTGAGTCTGAATCAGTCCCACAGCATAAGACAAGCTATATATTATAGAATAAATACAGATGGGTATACAAGTGTAAAGGTGTACATTTGTCCATTTGCAAACACATTGTTAATGACAATGGGGTAGATCCAGAACTCCGCTTGCAATACGTTCACTCGCGTAGCGTATTTACGCGTACGTACCTTCTATACACTCCCCTTGGCACACCCCTTGAATGTACGTATTTTGTCCGAGATCCGCTTTCCAAACCCTACCTTAACTTTTGCCCACGTAACCGATGTCATCCGCTCACGTACATATGTGCAACAAGTATTTACGCAGCTAAGCACGCCCATACTGTACACTTTAAATACAAACCCCCCGCCTACATAGCGTATCTCGGACGTATTTTAGACTCACGTAAAATTGGCACGCCCACGCGTAAGGATTTACATGACACATACGTGAATGGCCCATACGTTCACATTTACGCTACGTTACGGAGCGTATTTTCTATGGCACGCATGCGCAGTACTTACCAAAACACGATTTTACGTGTCCGCCACGCGTAAATTCGCTCACAAGCGTAGTTCTGGATCTGCCCCAATATCTTTATTGGATTTTGTGCAGATATTTCTTTGTTTACCTGTAATATATTCAGAAACATACATTTCCCTCTTCTTTAATAAATACTGATCAAACAGCAAATGGTTCATTTTATTTTGTTATTTACTTTAGATAGCAACTTTGTTTAGTACTATATTCTTACAGCTCTCAAGCTGTAAACTTGGCACCCAACCTCCTTTAATTTAAACTCTGCAGTGCGGAGTTTGGTGGATGAACAGAGCTGCTATCAGTCCTGGGGCCAGATTTACTAAGTTGCGGGTTTGGAAAAGTGGAGATGTTGCCCTTAGCATCCAATAAGATTCTAGCTGACATTCTCTAGCATGCGATAGTTAAATGAGATCTAGAGTCTGATTGGTTGCTACGGATAACATCTCCACCTTTCTAAACCCGCAGCTTAGTAAATCTGGCCCCTGCAGTCTTACAACGTATTATTTAATTTGTTCCTCTGTTTATTAAGTTGTTGTGTTATGTGTACTAGAGAGAGCTCTCTAAATATCCGCCTGTGCTGTGAACCTGGGAGACCGACTCCAAACTATTTGACTGGTGCCTAGAGACCAGCACCTTTGTTTGCTCCTCCAGGCTACAGCGCAGTAATATTCAGTATTGTAGTAAAAGATGGCACTTACCACATTTACCAGTTGAATAGTTATCAGCTGTTGTTATAGAAATTTTTTGCACATAAAAGGTTTATTGACATAATTGTTCTGGTTAAAAGTCCCAAGTTCCATAAATCATATTTACCACAAAGCTTAAAGAAAGAGATGTTTAGCAAAATATATACTTTAATAGCTATTAATAATGGACTCAAAACTATGTTATGTTAGAAACTGTAAGAATATAGTAAAGGATTCATATTAATGAACTAATAAAATATATAAAAAATCTCTACCAAACGTTTTGTATTAGCTTAACAATGTTTAGTATAAAGTACTGATTTATTCTTTGGGTTCTTGTTTGGTTCCTTTTGCCCTGTCACACAGATGGTGTACGATATATCTGCAATACCTTGTCACTAAAGACACAGCTTGATCTGGAGCACAAAGACCTTAGAAGTCACGCGGAAAGCCAGGGCTGGTGGAGCGAAGATAAGGAGTTTAACTTCTCAGAAGTGTTTTCTGAAGATGATCATAGAGATGACTGTGTGGGAAAAGTGGCTCTGGAGAATCAGGAAGGTATCTGAATGTCTTGTTTATAGCTTGTATGTTTCCTGGGCCTAAACATAAGCGTGACGCTCTCCAGGGACTTAGGGCTAGGCTGCGGAGGGAGACTTAAAGTTAGGCTGCGGGAAGGGGGAAAGATTTAGGGTTAGTCTGTGGAGGGGAGACTTAGGGTTAGGCTGCGGGGGAGGAGACTTAGGGTTAGGCTGCGGGGGAGGAGACTTAGGGTTAGGCTGCGGGGAGGAGACTTAGGGTTAGGCTGCGTGGGGAGACTTAGGTTTAGGGTTAAGGTTAGGGAGTGGGTTGGGGATAGAATACCTACCTTTTGGAGCACCATGTTCAGTGCTCCGGGATCGATTGCTATGCCTTATCGAGGCATAAGCAATCAATATCCCAGCCAGTTCGAAACTGGCTGGGAGCAAACGGCCCTATCGAAATAGGGCAGTTCGCAACAGGTACCCACACTCGTCACTGGTAAATAAAAGTGTTCATGTAAGTGTTTTCTCTGCAAATTTTAATAGTAGTTTAGAATGGCTGTATCACGTATGGCTTTTGTGTGTGACCCAATTTAAGTTTACAACATTACGATTATTAACAATATAGACATAGTAAATGATTAACACACTTAAAATGTTGATGCATAGGGTATCCTGTGATTTGCCTCAGGAGCAGCTCTTTTAAGGGTACAACAATAGTCATCCAGTGTACTTGGAGTCCTTTTGACATGATACCACTTTTCCATTACATAAATATCTTGGTGGAACCGTTTGCCATATAATGCCCAAATTGTGACCTCCGTATATCACAGGAATCCTACAAACTGCTTGAGGAATCTCTGGGAATATCTAGCAATACACGCGCCAGATTTTCCTCAACGGATCTCCAGGTGTACGGATCTTAGTTCTGTGTGGCTAAACAACCATATGACAGGACATGTCCGCTGCCTGCCTAAACTCCATAATGGGGGTGGGGTGAAGGTGGAGAACACAATTGTACAATGCGGGCAGGGTTTCCTAGTTCCATAGGTCATACAGACCTATGTGGTCTGCACGGGAGACTTATGTTAAGGATTATTGCAATGGAAATGCTGCCATAACCACATGAAAAAGGGACGTTCGGAAAACACATGGAAGTCTGAATCCTAGTATCCAGTTGACTAAAATTTCTCCTGCCATAACAGCAAGTTGTATTGCATGGTAACGATAGAATTGTAGTAAACATTCCCCTTTACTCTTTCTCTTAGAGCTGATGAGCATGGAATCGATGATAAATATTCTTCGTAGTAAAAGCAGTGGAATCAATGTAGACTCTGACACCTTCCTGACCACGGCTAGCGCGGTGTCTGTCTTGCCTCAAGAGCAGAAGTGGCCCTGTATTCATTTTCTCACCGGCACGCCAGATCCAGCAAGGTCGGTTTGGCATAATACCTGGTGTGGTGCACAGTGCTGTAGAAAATGCTACTTAAGGAACTTTAGAGTTGAGCCAAACTATGGGAGTAACAGCAAAAACAGCTGCTAATTCACAAAGGTTTCTGAGCTCAACTCTAAATGAGATTAAAATGAAAGCTGTACATAATGTGTGCGCTGTAAGTGGAAGCAAAGTATTTTCCCTGCATGCGAGATAAATAAATAATGAATAAATAATTGACCCCTCATATTGCAACATGGGCCTGGATCCAGACCGTGCGTCAGCCGTCAGTTACGCAAGCTGTTTGTGGAATTCGGCTGTATACCCGGCAGTGCACATGTGTATGCCAGATGTTTTGTGATGGATTGCCGGATTCCTGAAGATCCGTCCAAAATGGGGGCGCATCTCCTCCGCCCCCTGCCTAAACTCTGTAAGGCGGGTGGGGGAGCATTTCAATTTCATAGTAGGGGCTGGATTTCCAATATCCTTGCAGATCAACGGTTGTACGATCACTGATCCGCACGAGAGATTTAAGGCTGCATTATGGCAGTGTAAACCAGCTAAAGTCCACATGAGAGAGGAGAGTGAGAGAGGAGTTCACTTCCCTCGTGCTTGCGGTAAATGCACGGAGGAGTAGGAATGCTGATCGTACAGTAAGGGCTTTCCCAACCTCTTACATACAATCCAGCATTCTGTACGTAAGCTTAAAAGTAGGGTTCGGCACATAGATTGTCCATATGTGTGAGGAGGAGCAGGGGGAGTGCACTCACCTCACATATACAGAATTTAGGATTGCAAATTCCGTATGTTACCTTCTGATGTGGAATCTGGATCCAGCCCCTTGTGTTTCAGCTACTATTGACTGATTAGTTAGTATATCACAAATTTTCTTAGTACATAGTACAGTCCCTTCTTCCAGGACTTTCTGCATACTTGAATCAGAAAGATAGGTAGGCTCTAGCTCAGTGCAAGGGCCAGCAGGTACAATGTGAATGCACAGATGTCTGTATAGGGCGATCAGTGATTGTAGATGCCTCAAAATTTTTGGCTCTGAGAACTAATCACATTTAACTTCAAAGTCTGGATCCAGCCAATTGGACCAGATTACAAAGCACCAATGCACCACAGAGATCCTGAGAACCTTTTTTTTAATGTGACTTTTAATGTTTAATGACAGAACAAGTGCGAGGGCACAGGGTAATGGTTGGCAGTTAAATTTTACAGTAAGGACGCTCTATTCAGACTTTCAATTTGTCCCCATTTTAAGTGGGATAAATCAGAAGGTTTAAGATATTAAGATAGGGTCCTGGGTTCGTAACTCCGTGCAAGCAAGAGGTGTAGCACTCATGCACTCACACAGAAGGCTGGATCCAGTGGAGATCCAGTTTTGGATCCCCGCTGGCACCTCTTTCAGAGCTCTGAAGGCAGTACCAACAGAAGTCTGGATCCGGTCCAGTGTTATTACGTTGTCCATTACATAGGTATTCTCTATCATTTTTTTTTTTATTTGCTGAAAGGTCTATATTTAAGCCCTTTATCTTTGTGGAAGATGTGACAGTCTCGCTGAAGGCCCAGTCATCCTGTCTGGGAGGAAAACCTTGTCATCATGAACATGCGGAATGGAAACATGAGTTGTATGAAGCTCATCAGCAGGCGCTTTCTCTAATGGACAGTAGTAATGTGAGTAACAAACTTTATTGTTTCATTTTTTAAGCTTTTATACGTCTTTGGGCCAGATTTACTAAGCTGCAGGTTTGGAAAAGTGGATATGTTGCCCATAGCCACCAATCAGATTCTAGCTCTCACTTTCCATTTACATACTAGAGAATGTCAGCTAGAATTTGATTGGTTGCTATGGGCAACATCTCCACTTTTCCAAACCCGCAGCTTAGTAAATCTGGCCCTTTATCTCTTTTATATTTCTGTCTCCACTTGTTATACAGGAATATATTGTAAGCAAATTGAGCCTTAAGATGTTCCCAGTAGCATCTAATATTTCAGAATATTGCTGATCTTGTTAGGGACCTTTCCGCTATTGTTACTAAGGACTCTTCAGTGACAGACAGAAGCTTTTAGGCTGGAAGGAAGATGGTCTCCCAACAACATAGGAGGTGTAATGAGATCTTGGTATCAAATGGAGCAGAAAGGTTGTGGTGTGAAAAGCCTTTCATATGCCTCCAGCTTTATGAATCCCGTTAATGGCAATTATAGGCTTAGAAAATAGTGTTTTAAGCACAATTATAAAAAAACTCAGTATTTTTACTTTACTTACACAGGAGGACGGTAATAAACTTCTGAACACAATGTTAGGTCTGGAGAAGCAAGGACTGGATGCTATGGAAGACATTCTGAATAGCTCTAATCCTTTAGACTCTGCTGAAGTAGTGGATCTCTTTTATGATTGTGTGGACACAGAAATAAAATTCTACAAGTGAGGTGAGTGTTTCATGAAAGAAATAGATGGGGATCAGCACACATCATACTGATCTATGTCACTTATGCAAGCTGCTTACGTAAGTCAGGTGTTGTGAATGCACTGCGCATGCGTTGCCCAGATGTTATGTAGCGGATTTCCTTGCAGGCAGGACGCAATTCCATCTGCAAGTGACAGACTGAGTGACAGGGCGGTATATCCCCTCCACATGATTAAGATCCATAATGTGGGCGGGGTGGACCATTTCAATTTTACAGTAGGGGCAGGGTATGAAAGGGATTTGGGACTTAAGACAGCCTTATGGACTTGTAAGTGACTTAAAGTCCACACGAGAAAGGGGAGTGATATGGGAGCTGACAGAACGCGTGCTGAGGTCTGGATTCGGTTCTTTGCGTCTAATTGAATTTCTACGTTTTCTCATTTTGTATGGCTCATTGGCTTAAACTAGTTCAGATTGACCACTTTTACAGAAAAGGGTACGGGAAATTAAACAAATACAATAAATAAGTTTGAGTATGAATAAAGATGTTCAGTATTTGTGTGCAATAACCGAAATCAGCCAGTATCTTCCTTGTGTGCAAAATAAAAATGATTCATTTGCACCCCTCACATTGATTGACTAGAATTTATCCATGCTCAGATTTGAATCTATTTGTGCAGCTACTCCTATCTCTGGCTCTGTCTTTTTATGGGTGGCTCCGAAGACACCAGAAGTTGCTATAAATCAGAGGGGCGTATATGTAAGTCAGAGGGGCGTATATGTAAGTCAGAGGGGCGTATATGTAAATCAGAGGGTCGAATATGTAAATCAGAGGGTCGTTTATGTAAATCAGAGGGGCGTTTATGTAAATCAGAGGGGCGTAGATGTGAATCAGAGGGGCGTGTATGTAATTCAGAGGGGCGTATATGTAAATCAGAGGGGCGTATATATGTGAGTCAGCCACACACAGCACTGCGGGTCTACAGCACTTCACATGGTGCACTAAAAGACTGGTATTGTACCATCTTTGGACTCCTAATTTACCCCAGGGGTCTGGACATAGCACACTATATAAAGTACATGTGGGGTGTATTAGGGGCCTGGACATGACACATATTATTACATATGTGTAAGATATATTAGGGATTTGAAATGTCACACAAAGAGGGGGCAATAAGGCTGGATGGACACAAAGAGGGGGCAATAAGGCTGAATGGACACAGAAGGAGGGGGCAATAAGGCTGAATGGACACAGGAGGGGACAACTTAACTTTATGTAAACATTTTTTTTCAAAATTGCGGGCCCCAAAATTAAGGTGCATCTTATACATGAGTACATCTTATACTAGGGGAAATACGGTATAACCCACATATATTAATGTACGTTCCATTCCCAGACCTATAATATGCCACACATGTATTACATATGAGGTATATAGTGTGTCTGTGAATGGCACATAATTTAATATATGAGGTATATTAGAGGTCTGGGATGGCACACTATATACTGTATACTCTAATATAAACCACATATAGTATGTGCCATTCCCAGACCCCTAATATGCCCCAAATATGCTTTGTATATTGTGCCATTCCCAGACCTGTAATATACCCCAAATATGCTTTTTATATTGTGGCATTCCCAGACCTGTAATATACCCCAAATACGCTTTGTGTATTGTGCCATTCCCAGACCCCTAATACAATCCACATGTGCTTTGTTTGGTGTGCCATACTCAGACCAATAATATACCTCCCATATATTACAAGCATTGGAAAATGCTCTTTTCTGTGCATGTGGATAATATTTTTTTCACTTTTGCATTCTGTACATGCACAGATTTGCGTTCTAACCAGCTACTTTTACAGTTTACAGTATAGGCATGCCAACGCTCTGTTCACCGATCCAGACTTACAAACCACCGCCATTTTCCATTCACAAGTGTCAAAAAACTTAATGGAGTCTGACTAGTATAAGTCTGTTGGTGCAAGGAATGTGGTTAGCAGAACGATCTCATGTGTGCTATATATATATGTATATTTAAACTGGTAAGCATTGTACCCACAAATATTCCATAGGGAGTGGTTAGACCAGATAACAGTGGTCAACAGTCAGTTTTCTCACAAACTCCTTACACTTGCTTTAGATGAATGGAATACTTAGAAACACCAGCTGTACATACAGTACAGTCCCGACCCAAAGTGTATATAGTGTGTTCTATTTTCTCTGTGATAAGGTTCTACATTATGTAGTAATCATCTCACAGTACTGTAGTATACGTAGGTATAATATCAGGAAGTCCTAAAGCTCTGATCATACTGAAAACAAAATGTTTTATAGGTTGCTTAGTATTAACTTTATTCTTTCTCTACTAGATACATTGATGGGACCTCGTTTCCTGCAAAAAGTAGAACAACATGACTCGATAAACTAAGATTTGTCCATATGTCATCGCTGCCATGTCCCTTGTGTATCACGGTGGTATTTGTGTACTTGTATAGGAACAGATCTGTCTGATTTGCTTTGTTCGTGTAGATTGATGAGACTTCACTATGAGCTGTAACATACATTGGATCAACTTCATAACTCCATAGACATTCCATTAAAATAGTTTACTTGAAGATTCCATTAAACCAGCTTCACCGAAGAGACTTTGCTTTACATTGTAGACTGTTCATCACAAAGCCATGATACGTGGATGAACTGGACCATGCTGCAGAATGGCAACAACTCAATGATATATGTAATGTGTTTGGATTGTATAATAACAATTTTACCTAGCTAGTAATTCTAATTAAATTCAATTGTAATCATTCTTACACCTAGAACTGTCCTGTTATTTCTGTGCTTGTCTTTATGGTCTCAATAATATACCTTACAATTTATGGAAATCTTCTGAAATCCATTCTTTTATGGACTTTAATGAAAATTAAAGTGACTCAATTTTTCCGCAATCCTTCATATCTGGTAAACACTGTTTGAAAATTGTTAATTTAACGGCAAAATCAAGCGGCTACCGTAAAATCGCTAGTGTACGTAGGTCTGGATCTGGGCCATTGTACTCACTGAAATGACATTTGGTGAAGTAGGAACAAGGGGCCGGCTTCACAGATGCGCACTCCAGCAGACTTCCGTATGCTATCCCCACATCGAGACGCAGCCGTCTGTGCTGATATTATCGCTCCCTGTATGGGGGTGTGGCTCCACCCTAAGCCCTTAAGTACAGTCCAGTATTCCGCACGTTTGGAGATGCATGCTGAATATATAGGCAGGGTCCTGGTGGCGGATCCACCATCTAGGAGAGCAGGGGGATGTCGATCACTAATTCCGTCGGCTAGCCTTCAAAGCGGAGGCTGCCATACGGAATTTACCCTTAACTCTGGGTTTGGTCCAAGGTGAGCCTATCCTTACTTGACAACCTATTTGTATTTCCATTCCATTTCTGTTTTATGTGAATGTTTCATAAAAAATATAGCAGCTTTGCAATGTTTTAACTTGAACTTGTTTTTAATATTCTAATACAAGGAATTAGCAACATGCGTTCATGCATAGCTTATACACAAATAGGTTATTTCCTGCACAAGTAAGTGGATTCGGGGGCTTTCCACCGTATGTTATTGAAGGTAAATTTTTTATATTGATATTGGTTATCTATTCCGGTAGTGCTGCCATAATCAAAAAGAATAGGTTTATCAAAATTCAAAGAGGAAAAAGATCATTGTGATGCACACTTAGGAGGCTTTGCATATTTACAAAGAGGTTTTTTTTTTGGTGTACGATAAAAAGTTCAAACTTTAATAAATTGTATTAAAAAACTTCAGCGAAATATTAATAAAAATAAAGAAAGTGACAAAAAGAAAGGAATAGTGGTTCAAAATAAATGCTCTGCTTTCTCAATATTATGCCTTTAAATTATTTTTGCCTATAATCCAAATAGCAAACTATATAGTCACACTAACTGAATATATAGCAAAAGCTGGTAAAATAAGAATTCCTCAAACAATGTAACAAGTATATTTACTTGTTACTAAACAGTATTTTGAGAAAATTACATTTTATAAGGGTTGTGTCAACTTATAGCCCTCAAGTTTATAGTGGCATTATCTAAATGTTATACTGTTTAGTAAGTATGCTGCTATATAAGCAGTGTTTATTATGAGGAGTCTATATATGCAGTCTTTATTATGAGGAGTCTATACAGCTGATCTATATGCTGCTATACAGGCAGCAGATCTTATAATGAAGGTTTCCTGAGCGTCTAAGAGACGGAGGATTTAATGAAACGGCAGTAGAGAGTGATGCTCCATAATGGGAGTCATCTTTTAAGCTAAATGCGGCATAAATAAATGTATATAACGGCTAGAGGAACACAGAGCGAACACCAACGTACATTTAGCTATTAAGGCTTTTTCAAGGCAGTCCATGCATAGCTTATACCTTACAAAGCATGATGGGTCATATGCGTTCAGAACAGCTAAAGTGCTGAAGGTTGCCTGTCTGCATTATAATATTACAGCACACCATTATTCAGCAAATATTGTAGTCTATACTTGTGATGGGATGCATACTGCACCTTCCTGTTTTACTGCTCCAGCTAATAGTGTGGCTTCATTTCTAATAAATGCTCCATCCACACGTCTGTATAAAGTGTTCATTACATGTAAACATAGAAAGTGACGGAAGATAAGAGCCACATGGCCCATCCAGTCTGCCAAGTTGTTTATTTAAAACTATACTGACCCTAGACCCTATTTACCCTCAATTTAGTTTGAGATTTAGGATAT
>WWET01004181.1:77334-91589 GCA_011038615.1 Limnodynastes dumerilii
CGGCTAAAGAGACCCGGCTTCACCGTTCACATTGCCAGAAAAAGCCGGGGTTTTCATGAAAGCCGGCAATTTCATGAAAACCCCGGCTTTTTCATGGTAATCTGAACGGGGTACCGTAGGCATAAATGATCCATCTACAGACTTTAAACCTTCACAAAAACAGTGAAACATGGGAAAACAAAGAGTGTATGAATACAAATTATAATGAAGGCTATTTACATTTTATAATAAAGTTCATTTTTAATTTAATTTTGCACTGTGATAATAAACATTGCTTTCAATTAATAATAATCCAACTACATTTGCAAAAATGATAGGGATCAATGTTGAAAATGTCACATCTGTAGTGGTTGCAGATGTCACAGAGATAAAAATTCCAGAAAAACAGAGCAAACATATGTAATGACACTAATGAATAAATCTATAAATGATATATCTATATATGTTGCATTTGCTCTAGATTCCCAATGTGCTTTGCATCTCTGACCTGTGAGTTTGCCACTTATAAGGGTAACAGACAAATAGGGCCTGATTCAATGGATGTGGGGCTCCGGTCTGAATGGCCGATTTTCGAATCTGCCATTCCTCCCCAGCTAGTTGTGAACTGGCTGGGATTTCGATTGCATATGCCTCGATGAGGCATTGCAATCGATCCACAGAGCACCAAGCTTTCAGTGCTCCGAAAAGTGTAAAAAAAAGTCCCCCACTACTTCCCCTAATTCTTACCCTAACCCTCCCCTCTTACTACCCTAACCCTCCTTCCTGGCAGCCTGACCCTAACTCTAGCTGACTTGCAGCCTGACCCTAACACACCATCTCCCGCAGTCTGACCCTAACCCCGCAGGAAGACTTTACTCACCTATGCCCTCGGTCCGGTGAGCAGCGATCATAGAGGTGCACGTGAAAATTCCAGATTTTTACTTACCGTAATAGACGGGAATAAACGCACTAATCGCTTTTTCCTGTCTTCGCAGGCAACTGAATCAGGCCCTTAAGGTTTGACAGAAGATCTCAGAGTCACAGGTAATGAATAATTTTTGTGTGCTCTTCAGGTAAAACAACCAAAATATTTTTACTTCTCTCTTTCACATTCCATAACATAGCTTTACATAGTATAAGGATTAACATATGCAGATTTTTTCTTGTTGTTTATTTTAGGAAGTAATATTGTTTAGATGACATATAATATTGTTTAGATGACATGTGATGGCAGCATTTACATAGCACATCTGAATACTGTACACAGTGAACAGATAAGGCACAGAATAACAGTGGTTATTTACATAAGAAAATACTGAATTTTACAATCAATACAGCCCAATTGAATCCTCCCTATAAGCAGCCATAATTTGCATTCTTCAACGATTTTTATGTATGCTAAAAAATAAAAAAAATGTAAAAGGTGAAACTATGTGGGATTGCTGTTTTAGATAGAACCAAACAGCATTTTACAGGATATTACATATTTTTATTACCATCTAGAAACATGACAAGTGTGTGTGTGGCTGGAGAAAAGAGACTTCACAAAGTGATTCACAATATTACAGTAATTCATTAGAACAGTTTGTATACTAAAACACACATTTGCAAAATATACTGTATACAGTTATCTTTGATATATTATTGATACCATATACATTGTTTCTTCAAAATAATTATTCTTCCCAATTTGACAGACAAAATAAAATTGTGTTATTAAAAAAAATTAGGGTTGTCTGTGGGAGGATTTTTTAAACATATACAGACATGATACAGCCGTTAACTGAATGGTCAATCTTCTGTTATACCACTAACTATTAAATAAATTACTTTTACACAAGAATGAAAATCCCACAAATATAAATAAAAACAGACTTGTGAATAAAAATACATGCTTTGCTTTAGACAAGCAGTGTGACCTGGCTCTTGTCTGATATACTCACATACAAAGGAGCCTGGTATTGGCAATTGCCTAAATAATGGGGGGACCTCTATGTAGTATATGTGATTGTATACACAGCATCAGAGTAAATCAAGCAGCATTCATAATCTGTCTTCATCCGTTTCCAGTGTGTCTATAGAGATCAGGGACCTCTGCGTATATAACCTTTCACCATGCATTATGAATTATTATATTTATAGAAATAGTTTTATCATAAGAAAAATATATTTTCTCCACGCACTGTGTTGCTATGAAAAAAGAATAGTTTGGTAATATACTCATTGCCATATTTTGTGAGCCTCTTGGGAAGCTCCTGAAGCTATTTGTAGGTTAGACACATATGATAGTATATTTCAGGGAGCAGCATAAACATATTGATTTTAACAGTTTCACTTTTACCTAATGAATACCCACAACTAAATGTAATCTTATCAGGAAATAACATCCAATACAACACAAGCCTTGATAAGTGATTGTTCTATTAATGCCTCCTTGCTTGTCTCTTCAATAAGCAGAAACACATTGGCATTGTTTACTATTTTACATATCAGATTACAGGTAAACCTGTTTAGTCCAGCCCATACACAGCCTCCTTCATGTTGTGCTTCAGAAGGTGTAGTGTAGGAGAGTTTCATCTTATTTGAGGTCTCTGAGGTGGTGGTACTGAGGGTTCTAGCAGGAAGTAAAACAGAAAGATTAAGATAACATCTTTATGTGAAGGTCCTAATCATAACGAAACCTTTATTTAGATGACGGGCCGGATTCACAGCCCCGGGCGTATTGTACATACGTCCTTAATTTACCGAAAATAACTATTTTACGCAATCTACGTATTGTTTTGTTACGTAGATTGCGTATATGCAGACTTAAAGACTGCATATACGCAATCTCCGTAACAAAACAATACGTAGAGTACATAAACTAGTTACTATGCATGCGTTGTAGCTATTATCGGTAAATTAAGGACGTAAGTGTAATACGTCCGGGGCTGTGAATCCGGCCTGACATGTTTAAAGAAGGTTCTCCTATGTGTAGTTTATTCCTTTAATACTAAGTAAAAAATACCTGGACCTGATCTGAAGGCCTGATCCAGAGCTGAACCAACGTCAGATGTAGCTTTTCCCTGAGTTGTATCCCACTGTGCGTGCCAGGAAAATGTGAACACAACTATGGGAATCCCGTGCTGAACGCAAATCCCTGTTTTGTCAGGAAGGGGCTTTTTGTGGGAGTGCGGAGGTACGATAAGGTGTGGTCATACAGCTGAACCTGATCCATACCCGAGCGCAGCCTTCAAGTACAGTTTACGGCAAACCGTTTGCAACAACCATAGTCTAAGTCTAGGGCACTGCTGATGGCAGACGCTCCACAATCTATAGCGGACCCTTGTGTTAGCATATAACCTGATGAACATAACCATGCTAAAAGAATGGACATTTTGCTTAAGCACTGCAGTGGGAGGGTTCTGGACACGTGACAAGTGAGAGATGGGAATGACAGGAGCGTGCACTCCCCTCTTCCGTGCGCACTTCCAGACTTTCGTGCATACAGAAAATGCACAGAGGACTGGATCAGGCCCATTGTGTTTATTTTGTGAGTATTTAACAAAGTATAAAGGATTGAGAAGAAGACCCAGGCCCGGATTTACAACCCCGTATGTCTTCCACATACGTCCTTAATTTCCCAATAGTAGCTACTACGCATGCATAGTAACTATTTTACGCAATCTACGTATCTTTTCGCTACGTAGATTGCGTATATGCGGTCTTTAAAGATACGTAATCTACGTAACGAAACGATACGTAGATTGGTAAAATAGTTACTACGTATGTGTAGTAGCTACTATCGGGAAATTAAGGACGTATGTGGAAGACATACGGGGTTGTGAATCCAGGCCCCAATGTTTATACTGGTCACTAAGGTTAGTAATATAATCCAAATCTCAGATACTAATACTATAAATTGTAAATTTTACAGCATGAAGTTCAAATACCATACAGAGAGCTGTAGAAATTCCGTTTACAGCGGCAAGAACATACCTGGAGGGCACTTGCTGGGATAAATCCGTTCAAATGACTCAAATACTTCTGGAGGTGGAAATTCCTCCACTGGATGAAAGGTGAATTTAGACTCAAAGTCATCTGTAGAAAAGATACAGAGAGTCATAGATGTGACTGGTTAGAAGTATTAACTACAGTATATTAACACCATGTGATTTGGTGCCAAGTAACAGGCCAGGATTCAGAAATCTTCATGTTCAGAGATCTCTCATTTATTCCCATAGATATCTTAAGCTATAATGGGAAACAGATAGGTTCAATCACATTACCTATAATGTGGCCAATTCCAGGACTAGAAGGGCGACGTGTCTGCTGTGCTGAGAGGTGGTGATTAGTCTGCTGTCTGCTAGAGAGCTCTGTGGATGGTGACCTCTGCGGAGGTGGCGGGGGAGGAGCCAATCGGCTTCCACTATTCCCTGAAAGAATAAAAATGTTAAATCTTTGGTATGTACAAAGAATATAAGAAACTTTATATGAATTTATACCTGAATCGTAACTGCATATTTTTTATAGCTATAATATCCCATTTTCTCTGTAGTTCAAGCAAATGCTAAGCTGAAATATTTATACAGTAAGGGCTGGATCCAGACTTAAGTAAGTGCTTGAAATTAGTTACACCTGGGCTAAACCATGTTGATTTCAGGGGGAGTCAAGTTAATTGTATTCTTTGCATGCAGGGATACATCTTTGAATTGCTTACTGCACACAGATACTGACCAGCTGTACTATCATACTGTTATTTAGACTTGGGAAAGGAAACATTACCTCTCAACTCTAATACTGTTTGCAACAGATGAAATATGACTCCCCCTGGTATCAACATGGTTTAGCCCAGGACTAATTTCAAGCACTTACTTAAGTCTGGATTTAGTCCTAAGCCCTTATTTATGGTGTTTTGAGCACATTATGGAGCTGATCCAGAGTTTCGGCATACACCTTCTTTTAGGTGTAAGCACAACAGTTTTAGAACTGTTCATGTACAATAAAGGAGAGAAAACAAGAAGTCATCACAAAGTGGCTGCTACACCTGTGATCGCACCAATGTGCAGTGTGCTAGTGGGTAGAGGAGCATTTTAACATATATTCTAAATTTTAGGTGTTTGGGGTTTTTTCGTGTGGGTCCCTGTTAAGAATAGCCCTATTTCGATAGTGTTAGGGATAGGGTAATGGAAGGGGAGGGTTAGGGTTAGAATTAGGGAAAGGGTTGGGGTAGTGTTTTGCACTTACCAATTGCAGAACTGTGTTCAGTGCTCTGAAGATCGAATGCTATGCCTCATCGAGGCATAAGCAATCGATATTCCAGTCAGTTCGTAATTAATTCTAACCCTAATACTCCCCTTCCATTACCCTAAACCTAACACTCTCTTCCCCGCAGTCTGACCCTAACCCTCCCTTCCCCGCAGCCTGACCCTAACCTTCCCTTCATCGCAGCCTGACCCTAACCCTCCTTTCATCACAGCCTGACCCTACCCCTCCCTTCTCCCAAGCCCGACCCTAACCCTCCCTTTTCTATAGCCTAACCCTAAGACCCCCCTCCCCGCAGCCTGACCCTAACCCTTCCTTCCTTTGTGGAGCTGTCAGCGGCAGGTGCGTCGATTCCTCAGAAAATTAATGGGCGAGTATGCCGATCAGCACACTCACCCATTCATAAAAAAAAAATTCAAAAAAGGCTGCCTATTCGGCTGTCTCTATTTCTAAAAGCAGCCCATACGAGTGGGGACTGCAACCGGGTTTTTTTTTCATTAAAACATTTTTTTTTATTGTTTAAAACATTTATTATAGCAAAGCAGTAAATAATAGAGACAAGTACAATTACAAAAGTTTAAAAAATTTACTTTAAAACATGTACTGCATTACACCTATCTGCCTACACATAGTCGTATATGTATGTTTCAAAGGTGCACTTATTCAATGTGCTTCCTATCCACAGTTCCTACATGCAGAACTCTGGATAGGGCCAGGGCGGATTGAGGGCCATGTGGGCCTGGGTCAGAAAATGTTCAAGATTCCACAGCATATAATATGCTTTGGAAGAGAAAGTCAGTCCCTGACATTTACACTTATGCACTGTAGTGGGAGGCCTAGAGATCTGCAGTGTGTGGGGGCCTATTTTCAGATGGAGGCCTGGGACTATAGTCTTATTAGCGCTATTGCTAATCTGGCCCTGGATTGGGCATATGCCTTTTCATAATGTCTATTTTGACAATCCCGAACAATGTTATAATCAGCATTTGTCAGGAGCTATGGGGTGCTTTTCACTACTTATGAGCCAACGTCATAAATGAAATAGAATCACAAAGTTTATTACCTGCAATTTTGTGAGGCCTTCCATGGATAGGAACAGGGGGGACATTAGGTCTCCCCGAAGAACCCTGTGGTGGTCGAGTTGGAGGATTACTGTGGTCATTTATAAAGGATGGTGGTCGCGGCAATGGTTCAGATAATCTTCTCCTGTCAGACGTTGTCATTGGAATGGAAGGTGGAGGTGGAGGAAGAGGTGGTGGTGGAGGAGGGGGAGGTAAATAGTCTTCTTGTTGCCTGTGATATGCATGGGGTAAAGGTGGTGTAGGGGATGGACTCCTCCTACCTTTATTACTAATTGGTGGTGGAGGTGGCGGATAATGAGGAATTGGAGGTGGTGGAGGAGGGGGGAAAGAAAGAGAGGGAGGTCGTTGACTTTTTGAAGCCTTGTCTTGAGAATGTAATGGAGATGGGGGTGGGGTACTTGAAGGCATTGCTGGTTTTGTGGCTCTTTGTTGAGTGGGAGACGGGGAAGTTGACACCACAAGTTGAGGTTTGTTGCTAGGTGGTGGAGTTGGAGGTGCCAGTGAAGGGTGACCCAGCACTGTTGGTCGAGGAGGTGGAGCTCTAGCTGCCACTGTTGCTGCATGAATGGGCTTTGGTAAGTCAGGTTTACCAGGTCCTTCATCTTGTAGTTTAGGAGCAGTTGTTTTCATTCCTGGAAGCTGTGGTGCAACCTTGTTTCCTGTAATTATGTTATATACAGGGTAAAGGATCAAATACAGCAAGTATACAAGCATTTTAAAAGTATGTAAAAAATATTATTTAACTAAGTTAGAAGCTCCTTTTTATAGGTATTAATCTAAAAATATCTAGGAATAGGAATCTAAAAGGTAGATTAATTAATTAATTCAAATCATGTAATCACCAGATGTCATTATTATGTAATTAGCACCAGTATACTCAATAGCCTTTTATATTAAAAGTAATGAAACACACTGAACATTAACAAACAGAGAGTTAAGTAGACAAAAATTATGTGTCACAGACTGCAGGCACACTATAGTTGGAAAGTCTTTAGTGGGGTTTATATCAGGGTGGCCGAAATATTGAAAGCCATACATAACTGTGAGGAGGCGGGGCTTAATGACGTGATTTATGCAAATAATGTCATTAAGTCCGCCAGTGTCAATCACCCGTGTGATCTCAATTGTTAAAAATGTGGGCAGGGCTTGATAACATCATCAAGTCCCGCCCATCCCTAGTAACTCTAGGGATTACACAGGTGATTGTTTGGGTGTGTGGGTATGTGGGAAATTTGCCGACTCTCCCAGGATACCGGCCCAAATTTCAGGAGTCTCCTGGAAATTCCAGGAGAGTTGGCAACCCTGGTTTATATAATTCAATCTCATAGAAATGGTGGCTGTCAGTAAGTTGCTTGAGTAAAGAATTAAGTTTCATTAGGGCACGGTAGGCTAGGAGCAGTAAGAGACTGACATGAAAAGTTGATAAACTTCACAAATGCACAATTATTATTGCAAAAGGATTGGAATACCTCTTCACTACAAGCAGGGCGTAGGAATGAAAGTTTTCATGGGGGACAAAAGGCAAATGACTACTATAGGGCCTGGAGACTCCTATACTCATGTTTGGTATCTCAGTTTATGACAGTTGATTATAGATATAAAAAGACTCCCAATCCTATGTTAATTTTCACCAGTGTTGGCCAACCCCAGTTTCATTATTATTTTACTATAAAAATGTATTACACATTATTTAAGTGCAGTTTACCGGTCGCTCATGATTACTGTGATAGCAAAATGAGTGAGGCTTTTAAGAAATAAAAAAAGCATTTGCTAGAAGAAAATGTACGAAAACCAACATAAAGATAATTTCTTTTTTGGTAAACAGAAAAAGCTGTTGTTTGTGCAAAGTAGACAGTGACATAAAACACAAGAAGACTATGATGGAAATATACAGTAACATCAAAATTGAGACCACTTATTTGACTGTACTTACCTGTTGTCTCTCTCTGACCCGTTGGCTTAAGTGCTGGAAATCCTCCAGCAAAAAGACCACCAGTAGGGGGTGCAATCGCACTCCTCCCATTTCCTGTGCCACCATTTTTTTTGGTATCTACACACAAAGGCAATTGAGAAAGTTCTATTAAATAGCCATAGATGTACTGTTTTAAAGCTATAAAAGTACAAATAATTCCCACCATTAATTAAAAACAATGAATATAGATAGAAATCATATCTGCATATTATTATATTACAGACAAGTAGGTCAGTATCTACACCTTGACCTGGAATTATGAAGAAGACATTACTTCCTGTTCTGCTTCATGTTTGAGAGGTGAAAGAGCCAACAGGCAAACATCTGGGAGTATAAAGACTATCTATGTATCTCACAATGGGGAACAGCACTTTTTATTGAAGGTAAAAAAAAAAAAACTTAATGATAATTGCTCTGCTGTGTACATTGTATCACTGTAAAGATCAGTGCTGACTAGCAGAGTAGATCTGAGACTGACTAGTAACTACTGAGACTTCAATACAGAAGCTCACTGAATACAGCAAATGTGTAAACTCCTTAACAATGTATTTATAAGTCTACAGATGCTGCATGATGAAACACAAAAAATTGTTTAATAATACCATGGTACTTTCATATTTTTCATAAAAGATACATGTGTTGTAAATACAAGTTCTATAAAGATGTGGCCACTGGAGGGCACTGTTGTATTAGAATTTGTGGCTAAATTCTTTATATACTTTTGCCAACAAAGCATGTGAATGTGCCCATTTTTATTAGCAAAGGCAAATATGTCTAGGCATTAGGTATTTGTGTTGTGGACTGACAGCTTATCCCACAAAGCTCTGTATACAGTGACATCACTGTCCACATCTTATCAAAGTTCCCACTTCCACAGAATCTCATATACACTGTGCTGGATTTTTCTAGACAGAAAATCTAACTCTGTCCATCCAAATATACTCGATAAATATGATACAGATCGAGATTATTTGCTCAGCTATGATGTACTCTAGCTGATGCAGTTCAATCCAGATTTTCTAGTAAAGCAGCTTTAAGCAGAGTGTATTAAATCATTTTGACCAGATAATGGAGTAGACTGCACTGATGTGAGCGATAGATAGCAGCATACATTAGGCACATTACCAAATGACAATAAATAGCTATCTACTCTGGAAAAGACAGCTGCAGGAACTTACTCTCAAATACGGGAGCGCTCCGATCATTGATTTCTGTTACTTTTTTTAAACGTGCCCCCTTATGAATGTCTGACAGCAAAGCAGATCTTCCTCCTGACTCTTGCTTCACTTTTGGGGGTGCAGAACGTCCCTGGTAAAGAAAGAAGTCAGAAAGTGAAATAAATGCATGACAATTTTAGCTCACACTGCTGAAAAATATTAGTGATGTAGCCCCAGGTCCTGAGCTACGTCCACTAGCGTATTTACGCTAGCCGGAGTCGTAAAAACTATTTTTGTATGTACAGCGCATGTGTGCGGCAGATGTTACGGCACGTATCTCTGTACGTACAGCCAATCCTAGTATCAAGAGCGTAACTATGGACGAAGGGTTGTGCCAGCCATACCACACCCGTAATTACGCTATGGAGGCGGGGTGAGGCAGTTAAATCGTACAGTATGGGCGTGCTTAGGCCCGTAAGTAAGTGCAGCTAAACGGCTGACAGGAGTTACGCTTTAAAAAGTTAAGGTAGGGTTTGGAAAGCGTAAAACGGCAAAAGTACGTACGAGCGAGGGGAGTGTCTAGTAATTACGACAGCTTAAATACGCTACGCGATGAAACGGAAAGGGAACGTAGGTCTGGATCCAGCCAGTAGTATATATACCAAATATTCGATCACATGACATTCAGATCTTAGGGTCCGGCCCAAAGTTAGATATTTATGAAATCTATGGAGCTCCTTGGCAGTGTATCTTGTTATGAATGCAGTTACTTGCAAGATACAGTGATTTTAGTATTTTATTAAATTTTATTTATCTCGATCTTCCGATTCCCCAATAATATTTTGCCCTTGGCAGAGAGGGTGGCCCTGATTCAGAGTATGAAGATAAGAGAAGAAAGTTACATCTGGGCAAAACCATGTTGATTTCAGGGGAGTCAAATTTCATCAGTTGCAAACACTGTCAGAGTTTATTGGTGATGTTTCCCAGCCCAAGTCTAAATAACAGTATAAAAGAGAAACTGGTGAGTATCTGTGTGCAATAAGCAAAAGCAAATTATTCTCCCTGCATGCATAGAACCAAATTAATTTGACTCCCCTGGAATCAACATGGTTTAGCCCAGGAGTAACTTCCTCTCATATTTTCAATCTCTGAATCAGGGCCGGTAACTTCATTTTCTAAATGTAGGCTACAGTCCAATAAGAACTACAGCTATTAAACAATGGCTAAGTTGCCAGGACTGAAGTATCAGGTTTGGATTCAAATAGTGGGTAGCAGTATATAAGTGTCATGGCATGTGTCAGCACAACATTCTAATTAAAATGCTCCTTATAGTCATAACGTATAAATTTCAACATATTGTGAAAGAAGAGGAAAATACGTAATCCCATCACCTGGAGAGGGCAGCATACTCGAAATCTAAGAATTCCCACAAGGTATACAAACGTTTCTAGGATGTGTCACATAATATTAGTGCTTTAGAAGCAATGTTTTACCAGTAATAAGGTAAAAATGCAATCATAAGTATTACTTCTGTAACAAGAGCAAAAACAAGCTATGTACACACAAGACAGATAATTCAGGTCAGTGCAAGTATTTCAGAATTCAAGCAGACGTAAATATGACTGAAACAGCTCTTTCAGCCGCCCTCACTTTCCTAAAGGTCTCCATCCTGTCTGACACAGTGGCAATTGTTCAAAAGTTTGGTGCACCTGTCAATCCATAAAACAGGTGTTCTAAGGCGAGCTCAATGAAAAAACATTCCATGAACAGAGAGTCTTTATACCATTACAGATCCATAGACGAGGTAGATTACAGCATATGTAATCCCTGCATGCTTTATTTACTTAAACAGAAAAGATTTTTTTCCCCCTTCCCACTGGATTGAAGAAATGTGTGTAAACTACGACAATGTCCAGTGCAATATTTATCAACAATTTGTTCCTGACTCCACCAGTAAGATGAAAATGATTTTTTATCATAAAAGAAATGTCAGAGATAAATTCTTTTTAGATTGGCTACATGTATCTCTGTGGTGTGTGTCAACTGTTCCCTTATTTCCCCAATGGAAACTATTACAGAAAAAAGAGTATTAAATAAAGGTCATCTGTAAAAGCTTTTACTATGTTAAAGCCATTGCAGGAAGGACTGTGGAGTTAGTTATAGGCAAATTTAAGCACAGTTGGTAGAAATATGCCAAACCTGACTCCCAGCTAAAAATATCAGAATTTTTATAAACCAGTGATTGCATTAACACATGTACAGATGTCTATGGGTTAGATTTACTAAGCTGCGATATAGGAAAACCGGAGATGTTGCTCATAGCAAGCAACCAATCAGATTCTAGCTCTCGCTTTGCTATTACATATTAGAAAATGTCAGTTAGAATCTGATTGGTTGCTATGGGCAACATCTCCACTTTTCCTTGCCCATAGCTTAGTAAATCTGACCGTATGACTCATTATTGCCAGTCACGCCTCAAGATAAGTGTAATAAATCTCTGAATTTATTATCTTGCAGAAAAGAAGTAACAGGCAGCCACAGGATAAATCAATACAGTGTTGTTAAAAATAAGAAATAAAAGTACCGCAATGGTTATTCTATGTATGGAGAACAATAAACTTTTGTTTAAAACAAGAGGGACAACAGTAGTGACACTGTGAAATCAGAAATTAAAGCCTTAAAGACATGGAGTGCATAATAGAGAAATATATCTGTTTAGGAAAAGAATTGGGTACTTTAAATGGAATAAGTGGCCTTTATTGTAGCTGTTATCTCCTTGCTGCAGCAGTGTTCAAACGATCAGGAGCTGCAAAATGTCATAATGGAACCAGACATATTGTCCTGATCTAGAGCTGTGGTCAGGGGCGGATTGGAAAGTTAAAGTGGCCCTGGAAAAAAAACCTGCAAGAGGCCATGTGGGGGTGGAATCAACTATTGCTGGGGTCCAAAAATATGTATAATGGATTAGAACAGAATAAAGAAGGTACTGACAAGTATTTCACATTCCAATAAAGAGATTTGTAGTAACCTACCTCTATGCAATGCAGGTAGTCACTGCCACCCAAATGACCACCATACATACAGCATCCTAATGACCACCACCCAATACATAAGCATCCTAATGACCACCACACAATACATACAGCATCCTAGTGACCCCCCACTCAATACATACAGCATCCTAGTGACCACCACCCCACCACCCAATACATACAGAATCCTAGTGACCACCAGCCAATAAATACAGAATCCTTGTGACCCCCACCCAATACATACAGAATCCTAGTGACTACCAACTAATACATACAGAATCCTAGTGACTACCACCCAATGCATACAGCATCCTAGGGCAGGATCCTAAGGAACGGCCGCTAGGGGAATTATGTACAGCTCGTACGTAATTCCCCTATACTGAAGGTTGTGCGCATTCGCACAACCTTCTTACAATGCCATAACGGCCGGCATACGTAACGTAAGTTATGTACGCCGGCTCTTACAAAAAGGGGTCTTTCCCACCTAGTGCGCATGTCGTATCTCCGCTGTAAAGGCGGACATAGACATGCTAATTAGGGAATGGGGCAGGGGGAAGCCCCGTTACGATCAGCTATGAGGCTGTAAGGCCGCAAACCTGATTGTATCAGATAGGGTTGGAATATGGACACGTAAGGTCAGGATCCGGCCCCTAGTGACTACAACTCAATACATACAACAAGCTAATGATCTCCATTCTATACAGACATCATATTAGTAACCACCACTTATGACAGTGAACATCCTAGGTTTCTTCAAAGAAGCTACTGAGTGGCCTCCAGAGACCACCAGCCTACCGGAAAAATTCCCTGTAAGTCCTATGGCCAATCTGCCCCTCTATAGGTGTATAGCGCTCTGCGTGTGTACAGAGTGGAAGAAAAGACAGAGATGGACACAGAGCTACACATTCCCCTGTGTTCACCTCTGTATGCTCTGTGCTAGTGAGAAGTGCACTGTAATGAGAAATGGGGAGGGTCAGGCTCCATGCACATGCACAATTTTACACCTGCTCAGGGGCTGGATGGTGTATGTGTAAAGCAGAGTCTATTTTAAATCATGAAATCATTTACAATTAAAGCACATGTCTATACATTTTAACATTAAAAATACTTTTATCATCATAAAAATCACGATAGAAGTGATTTTATTTATTTTTTAGCCTGCATAGTAGCTGATTGCTGCAAATTCAACTCAGACATTATTTAAAATGACCAATTTATTAGTGCTTTTATTTGATTGTATATAAAAAAATAACAATGAATTTGTAACATGCAAAGTTCTATATGCTGCTGTCATTACACCTCACAGCCTCTGCCTGTAGACTTCCCTTTGCATGTTCCAAACGCATGCACCTTTTCTGTACATCCTATCCAGAGCTGCTCAGGATAAGATACATGCAGTGTAAGCAGTGGATATTCTCAAAAAACTCTGGATCAGGTCCATATACTGTATGTTAAAGGGTAACGCAAAAATTTATATATGGCATTTGCATAGAAGTAAGATTATGTTTATTTCTGCTATATACATTAGGTGAAAGGTGGAAAGGTGAGGAGGAGGAGGAGGTCCCTTTGCATAAACGCATGCACCTTTTCTGTACATCCTATCCAGAGCTGCTCAGGATAAGATACATGCAGTGTAAGCAGTGGATATTCTCAAAAAACTCTGGATCAGGTCCATATACTGTATGTTAAAGGGTAACGCAAAGCAAAATATATGGCATTTGCATAGAAGTAAGATTATGTTTATTTCTGCTATATACATTAGGTGAAAGGTGGAAAGGTGAGGAGGAGG
>WWET01004181.1:103158-113277 GCA_011038615.1 Limnodynastes dumerilii
CAGCCGGCGTAAGGAAGGGGCCATATGCTCGCACAGGAGCGTATGGCCGCCTAGCCCGCCCAGCCACCCTCATTTAATTACCTCCCCCCGCCCACCTGCACTAACCTTAACGTAGGGACGCTGGGGGACGTTGCTTTTTGTGGAGCAAGTGGTTATAAAATTAGGGGCGCAGTTGCCAGTCCGATCGGCCGTATTTTGAACGTGATACAGCCGGCTATATCATTGTAGAAATTTGCTATTAGGAACGGTACCTTTTTCCTCATTCCCAATAGCTCATTTCAGCGGTGGGTAGATTAGGGTTAGTGCGGCAGTCAGTCTGCATTCAACTGTAGTACGATGTACTTTCGAAATAAAGACACACAAGTAGAATTAATACCACAAGCCAGAAGCTTTCTGCTTGTTGATCTTATTAAAGGGGTTAATAACATCACAAGGTTCCTCCAGGAGATTTAGTTGAGTATTTCCGATAACTGTTGGAGTGAATTTAGTAAACTGGGACCAGATCCAGAACGGATCGAATCCAGATTCCAGAGTGTTTTGTTTTTTTTCGAGTGGCCAGATTGGAAATTGTCTGCTTTTGTGATTTGTTGATGGACAAACATACGTGCGATCCCATCTAAACAAATCCGTAGAGACCTCCAACTTTTGACACTTTCATCAGGTTGCACTTGATGGTGGGAGTGGTTAAGTATTTCAATGTACAGTGTAGGCAGGGATTTGTAGGGTTGACCAATCCAAAATGAAGGCAGGTTCCAATGGGAGTGGTGTGGATCCGCTATCTAATACCTACTCGCACTGTGTTCGGATCTTAATCTACTTCCTCTTAGCTAGGCTGTACAAGTTACATATTGCATTGTTACCAAGCTCATACATGTCTGGGCAACCCTAGTAGCATTGTTAGGACATGTCAATTCAATATCAATCACCTGTGAATCTTATCATGTGTCAGTTTTTCCTTTCACAGCTATCTAGGTGGATACCGGTACATTTACTGTGACGATGTGTGCACAGGGTTAAATCCAGATTATTTTGATCAACACCCGGATCAGTAGTTTCCTGTTTCTTCCAGAGTAAAGAGATAAAACATACCTGAGAAAATGCAGGTGGTGGAGGTGCTGCAGGTGGCCTTCCCGGTGTAGGTGGCGGAGGCGGCGGAGGTGGTGGAGGAGGCACTGGCATGGCTCACGTTGCTGATGACTACTTTTTAGCCCTGGATTTTAACATAAAAACACAAATAAATCATTATTAAAAACTTCAACTTAACTCAGTTTTCCTGATATAAAAATGCAATTTTTCCCTGACGTGTATATTACCACAATGGAAGCTTCTTCTGATCCCATACTGCCCCTTCTATCCCCTAGTTCCACTAAGTGATAGAACTGGTGAGCACGTTATATGGGTGGCTTAAATTGTACAAGACTAAAATGTTCTGCAGACAAGAAATATTTGGATTGTTCGTACTGAGAATCCCGACAACTACCATTTTACTACTAGTGGAAATATGGGAAGTTCTGGAGTTTCATGTACTGTGAAATAGGGCAAACATCCTGATAACTCTCCTCATAAATCTCTGAATGTTTGAGGAACCACCATATAGATTACTAACATTGGCTTCCTGGCACCTGTAAGAAAATCTCTTAAAATGCCAGTGGGCTATACACAGACACCGTTAACAAATTGCATTATATAACTAGTGCTTCTAATAGTGATAGCCGGTAGCAGATAGCAAATAAAGGACTTATGATTAGGTGTAACAGAGCTTGAAAAGAATTAAGGAACAGAACCTAAAGCTGTATAAACACTGGAGTATTATCTGACAATTATTATGCAGATCACACGATAATCACACAGATAGTTTGGATCTTACCAGTGCCTACCAGTGTGTACAGTCCCACAATGCTACAGAATGGTCTGATACTACATTGCATTGTGGGATTTGATTTTTGGGAGCGCCTGTTAGTTTTCTTGTACATTTTAATACTTGCGTACACAAACCATAAGCTGACAGAAATGTCAATTGTCAGGAGTCTGGACTGAGCGAAAGGCATACTGAACGGCACAGGACGCAAATATGGATGAAATACAATGTGGAGGCACAGAAAAGAAGGGAAAGTCTGAAAGCCTGAAGCGGCCCTAGGTTTTGCAGAGCTCTAGGGGAAAACTTAGAAGGAGCTCCATCAAATCTCACATCCCACATTAAAATAAAATCACTTATTGTTACATAATAGCAGGGGTCTTCTGGAAGGTACTGTATGTAAAAAGTGCACTTCTAAATAAATAACCCCTATACATATATTATAGTCAAACCCAAGAAAATCACCTCTGCCCATATTTCTGTTTGGATGCATAAATAACATTACAAAATCTAATTTGTGACCGGTAAAGTTATTATTGAGATGTATATTATCACTTGCAATTATCACTTAAGATGGTCACACACTATGTGATAATCTTCTTTCTGTGTTATCTGTATGGACAATGAGCAGTCAATTCTGCTGAAAAGCAGCCATAAAGCTATTTTTATTGTCGGGTCAGCTGAATTGATTTTTTAGCATGCTCGTTTGGTATAATAATCTGTAGGCCCATATTGTGCAGTTGTTACCAGTGTCTAAGCAATTATCTGTCAGATTTGCCAACAGATAAAACGTTAGTGGAAAGACAATATTTCCCTAACAATAAATGTGCCAGGTAATGACCCCAGCTGGGTGAATTATTCATGTTGTATGGTGCCAATATATGCTTTCAAAAGCATGGAAAATTCATACAAAAGAGTAAAAGTGTGTAACTGTGCTTTGTCAGGGTCAGTGGACTATATGAATTCCAGCAATGTTATTAAATGGGCCACACACTATGGGCTGGATTCAGACTAAGAAGGAGCTTGAAACTAAGGGCTGGATCCAGGCTTAAGTAAGTGTTTGAAATTAGTTACTCCTGGGCTAAACCATGTTGATTGCAGGGGGAGTCAAGGTAATTGTATTCTCTGCATGCAGGGATATATCTTTGAATTGCTTACAGTACACAGATACTGACCAGCTTTACTATTACACTGTTATTTATACTTGGAATAGGAAACATCACCTCTCAACTCTAATACTGTTTGCAACAGATGAAATATGACTCCCCTCCAATCAACATGGTTTAGCCCAGGAGTAACTTTCCTCTCTTAGGGCCTGATTCAGAGGCTGAAAATAAGAACTTAAAGTTACACCTGGGCAAAACCATGTTGATTTCAGGGGGAGTCAAGTTAATTTTATTCTATGTATGCAGGGAGAATGCTTTGCTTTTACTTATTGCACACAGATACCTGATCAGCTTCACTTTTAAACTGCTAATTAGACTTGAGCTGGGAAACTTCCCCTTTTAACTATAATACTGTTGCAACAAATGAAATTTGACTCCTGAAATCAACATGGTTTAGCCCAGGTGTAACTTTAAGTTCTTATTTTCAATCTCTGAATCAGGGCCTTAATTTCAAGCTCTTTCTTAGGTCTGGATCCAGTCCTATGTCCCCAGCAATCAAAATAATACTCTGATCACAAGGAACATCACATAGTTCTGACACCGATGCTTATAGGATCAGGTCAGTGGAGCTTGGATTGTTTTTGGACCGTTTTGTTGTCATTGCAACAAACTGATACATTCCATATACTGCATGATAATTAGGGTGTTTAGGATGTAGTTGTTTTACCAGTCAGATTAATGAATAGTGGCCAGCTGTACAGACAATATCAGTGGTATAACATTCTTCCTGAGGATATGTGTACAGCTTCTAATGTCAAAGAAACATAAAACGCAACAGCAAGTGAGTGACAAGTGTTCTCTGTATAATAACTGGAGGGTGATGGGTTTGTGGGATGGGTGGAAAGGGTAGACAAGATGGGCCAAGTGGTTCTACCATTACCACTTGGCCCCTTCATTCTGCCCATTTTTATATTGGAAAGTTGCAATCATATCCCCCTCTCCGCTAGGCATGTTTTGTATCATTACTACTTTTATCTTTCTGCTACTAACTCCTCTCTCTAGTCAAGCATTTCACATCCCTTTCTCATAGAATTATAGAGTTGTGACGGTAGATAAGAACCACCTGGTCCATCTAGTCTGGCCTTTCCACCCACCACCCTTACTATGAAGCCACCCTTCCTTAAACTGAATAAAAATAAGTGGAACCACCTCTCCTGAGGTGTCACCACAGACGTTATGGGCAGCCCATAAAGAGGTGACCTCCAGGGCCAAGGGGAGCGACTAGCTAATATTATTCCGCTTACACATGATTTACAACAACTTGAACCGAGCTATAAAGCTCATCCATCCCCTGGATCTCTTGTTGTGGGTGAATCTTCCACGCTTGTCTAGAGATATGGAGTCAAACTTATATTCAGACATTTCCGATGAGGAAATTGAGTGGGCTATTAAATGGCAAAGATCTGATAAAGCACCGGGCCCAGGCGGTTTACCACCACATATTACAAAAAATTTGGTGACATCCTTATTCCTCTCCCTGGATTCCAAGAAGGCGTGTGACAGGATTCCCTGGCTGTTCATCTCAGAAACTCTTTAAAGACCGCATATACGCAATCTACGTAACGAAACGATACGTAGATTACGTAAAAAAGTTACTACGCATGCAAAGTAGCTGCTATCGGGAAATTAAGGACGTATGTGGAAGACGTACAGGGTTATGAATCCGGGCGCGTATCCTTATACACCCACTCTTCAGCAAAGATTATGATCAAAGGCTCTCCTTCAGGATCCCTGTTATTGTCAAATGGTACCCGTTAGGGGTGCCCGTTACCGCCTCTGATTTTCGCTCTGGTTATTGAACCTCTGGCCACAGTAGGAATACATTCTGTTTAAGTGGGTAATCAAGAGAGCAAGATTTCCCTTTTTTCTGATAATATCTTTCTAACCTTGCAGAGCCCAAGAGTTCCCTACCCCCCTTTTTCAGATTATGGAGGCCTGTCAGGTTACAAGATAAACATTTCAGAGGCAATGCTGTTACACTGCTCCCCCAGACTTCAAGAACATCTTCTCTCCCAATATCAACTCAAATAGCAGACCAAGAGAATTAAATACCTAGGAATTTATATTACTCCCTCCTATGACACTTTATATAAAGAAAACTACTCGGCGCTCTTTAGGAAGCTTAAGGAGAACCTGATTAAGTGGAAGAGTTTGATTATCTCATGGCTGGGCAGGATTATTGCCATTAAAATGAATACTCTCCCCAAAATTCTATACTACTTCCAGCCTCTGCCTGTAAGGGTCCCCCTCCCGGAATCTGGAACTCTAAGCTTCCCCGAATCAGGATATCAATACTTAAGTAACCTACGGAGGAGGGTGGAGGAAGTATATACTACTATGCAGCTCAACTTAGTCAGGATGCAGCATCCTTTGCCCCTTATTCCATCCTTTCGTGGTCAGACTTGGAGACATCATATTTGGGGTTTACAGAGATTGTCCTTTGTATGAGGACTCTCCAAATGAAAAGCCCTTCCCTTAGTCGGGAAACTTCCAACCATGAAATTTACCTTCTCCATATAGGATAGGTGTAAGCAACAACTCAAGATTCCCTCTAACCCTCTCTATATCATAGACTTTCCAGTGAGTCTCGTTTGAAAAATCGTGGCCAAAGGGGCACTTTTTTTTGCAATTTTGGTGGACGTGTTCTGGAGTTTCCAGCTTCTGGGATAAGATGGCTGCTCTTCTGTCAAACCGGCTCTCCACCAGTTTCAAAAGACCCGTGGCCATTCTTACTTTGCCAACCAATCAAAAGCTTAGATTGCCCCTCTAAAGAGCTAGCTAACCATGTCCTGGCATCAGCCTCATAGCCAAATTCTGGAAACGCACGGACCTGCCTCCACTAATTTCTCTTTACTCCGCAATCTGGCACAGGGCCCATATGGAGTGCATTACATACTATCTTCATAACAAGGAATATAATTTCTTGCTTACATGGTCACCCTGGCGCTTACTACAGAATACAACACAACTTAAGCCCTTGTAGCCTTTATACATTCACACTGCAACAGTCCTCCAGGCCATACCTAAGCCCCCCTTCCCCTTTACGCCCTTTTTTCTCTTTAATATAGTATTATTACGCTAGCATTTTGTTAGAAGTGTTAATAGAAGTCTTCGGCTCAACTACATTGATATAGCATAATGGCTATGTACAGCTTTGATACCAATTGTATGCTCTTGCTGTGACATTGCTAACATGTATGATATTTTTGAACTACTGTTTAATAAAACCAATTTATAATAAATAAATAACTGAAAACAGATCAGCAGCCAAGTTTGTGTATACTTCCTCAAAAAACGCCTACCCCAGCACACGGCTGCGGAGACTGTCTGATGAAGGTTAAGATTTTTTGTAACTTAAGCAGTAACTTGTATAGGCTGCTGTATTACACTGCTCAGACTTTTTGCCTAAACAGCCTATTTGCATGTGTAAAACGCATACTGCATATCCAGTGTTCCTCCTTATGGATCTCTGAATAAGGGGACACACAATCGCTGGAATAACTGTGTGTACACTAAACCTAAGGAAATTCTCTGTAGAGCGCTACATAATCTGATAGCACTATATAAAAACCTGTTAATAAATTCATTATAAATAATGTAATAAATGTGGCCCAATGTGTTAATGGACACTGTTCCCAGATCCGTTATGCAATAGTACACGCACACATGGCTGTGTTGTCGGTGACTTCCGCCTCCATAGGGCACCCCTAACTGTACATGTGCATTTCCGTGCGTATAATACTTACGTACATGCGTATGTAACTAACCGTGCCCGAAAATAGTCATTTAAATGCATTCCCCCCACCCACTTTAACGTAAGTTTGTCCGTACGGATTTTAACCATGCCCCTCCGCACATATGTGCCCATGTGCGATTCCCAAGTACGTGCCTAACGGACTTCCGTACGTAAATTCAACATAAATAGCGTAAAGTTACTACGCATGTGCAGTTCATCATACCCTAAAAACACGCACGCAACTCCAATCAAAAACGGTTCTGTGAATATGGCCCAATCTGCTGAAAAAAGAAGGTAATGCACTAGTGGTACCTATAGTCTCTCAAAGTGAGTTTCAAATGCAATAAATTTATATCAGGGTCGCCTACTTTCTTCTTCTTAAGTCCAGGAGATCTCGGATGAAAGAAATAGATGCCGGTATAGGGTGGGGCATGATGACACGATGTATGCAAATTATGTAATTAAGCCACGCCCCTGTTCATCACTGCTGCAATTCATAGTGTTCCTATGGGTGTGTGGGTCTTCATGATGTGCTGACACATAGTGTTATATAATGTATGTTTTGTTTTGTTCTTTTGTTCATTGTATTTACATAGTGGTCACTTTGGTCCTTGGCTGCACCCCTATATTTATATATACACTTGCACATATTTAATTTGTTGGATAGAAGTGCAGCCATTTTTCTTGCACCTCACTAGGAACCTGGGAACCAATATTTACCATCCTAGATATGAAAAAAATAGATTGTGATTTACATGTCTTGGGCCAATCAATGACATTTCTATAGCGTTGATTGCTCCACCACCTTCCAGAGTCAATGAAGGTTTGTGTGTATGAAATATTCTGGGGCCTGAAATGTGGGGTTCAGGAGATGACCCACCCTCAAAAACCAGATCTGCATGTTACATGTTTCAAGAGAGAAATGTTTAGCCCCTGACATACATCAGTTTTCTTTTCAGTATAAGAATACAGGGCCAGATCCAGACCTAAATGCTTGTTCCATTTCATTGCGTTGTGTATTTTCTATGCCCTCCCCTAGACACTCCCCTCACTCGTATGTATGTACTTTCCCAAACCCTACCTTAACCTTTTAAAGCGTAACTACTGACGTATGTAAAGGTTTCACGTACCTAACCCGGCCCATACTGCCTCCCTCCATCTCCAAAGCGTATTTCTGGGTGTCGTATGGATGCCCCGCCCCTTCGTTCGTAGTTATGTTGATGGTACGTACGTTCAGAGTTACATGGTATAACATTTGCTGCGCGCATGCACTGTACATACAACAGTGGCCAGCATATAAACGCTAGCGTACTTAGGTCTGGATCTACCCCACAGTCTAATTTAGCAGCCACACAAACATTAGCATTAAACTACAAGTATGTTTTTGAACTGTAAAAGTAAAAGTAGATCACCAGCAGGAAACTCACACAAACATGGGGAGAACACCTAAGGACCCAGGCAAAAAAGCAAATCACCGTGTATTCAAAGTCCCCTCAGCATAGTGATTGATGTATAAAATACACTAAGCTAAGCCAAGCAGAACTGCAGGAGAAAAATGAAAAAACTAAGGGTTCTATTTACTAAAGCTTTAATGGTTCATTTTTGGAGTTATGAAGTTATAACTCCAAAAATGAACTTTTTGCTATTTACAACAGCTGCACCGCCATGGAAATCACCAGTTTCCATGGCCATGCGGTAAAACTTCACCTGTTCTCGCCAGCCCGTTGTTTTCAATGGGGCTGGCTATTTACTAACCCTCAGAGTGGAGTTTTATACTCTGCTCTGAGAGTTAAAATAACGCCATCTCAGACTGGCGTTCAGAATTCTCTTCCAGCAATCTCCCCATAAAACCCCCTTTTTCTCCCCCAAATAGCTGTTATTAGGGGGAGAAAGAGGGGTATATGTATGGGTAGACCGCTGGAATATACGTAAATACCGTTGTCTTTAAAAAATGAAAATAATTTTTTTTTTTGAAAATTAAAAAACAATTAAAAAAACAACAAAAAGAAAATAAAACAAAATAATAGCTTTAAATACTTACCGGACCGAAGACGCGTCTGCCCACAGGTGTCGGTCCCGACATGGAGAGCCTGCACATGCGCAGTGCTTCTTATGCTGGGACTTCATTTTTTTACAAAGTCCCAGCAGAGAGCCACTGCACATGTGCAAACCTTCCGGTCACACGAAGAAAGCCCGTGATGACTGAAGAAAGTTCAGATGTCATCGCGGGACAGCCAGCAGAGGGTGAGTATTAGTAAATAGCCTGAATGTAGCTCACAAGTTCTCAGAGAGCTAATTCGTACTTTCCTGAGCTATGTTCATGCATTCTTAGTAAATAGAGCCTTAAAAGTCAAAATAAAGACAGCAGCATAGAGATAGAAGTAATGTTTATTCTCTTTCCACCATGGATATTTTATGTATACATTAATTATATATTACACAGAGAGAGTAATTAGGTCATTTATATCTATTTGTAAAGACAGACAAATAAACACACTGAGACTGATTTAGTGTTGGGAGCAACAGCAAAAAGGTTTAGATTTGAGAGGTGGCGTTTACTAGATTAATGCGAAACTAAAAATGAAGCAGTTCACTGTTCAGCTGGGGGGTTATCTGAATTTTACTTTCAGTTTCATTCTCCTCAATGTCGCAGGATTGTCATAGAAAGGGCTTATGGGAAGAATTACTGAACAATCCAGCAAGGAATCGTTTCAGTGTAGACAGTACCAGGATCGGGTGAAGAATTGCAAATGAATCACAGTAACAATGGGCCTGATCCAGACCTACGATGTAGCTCTGAGCGTACTAACGCTCAGCGTTACATCGTGGGCCTCCACCATGACACTAAAAGCTACGGACGCCCGATCCACGATTGGGCGTTGCCGTAGTTACGCCGGGCAACATCTGCCCGGCGCATGCGTAGATCGCCGTATTAACTACGGCAGGCGTAGCTCTGGATCAGCCCCAATGTTGCGTCATTACTATGTGTACCATGCTATAGTGCGCTTGAAGCTAAGGTATCTAGGGCAGCTGATTGCGTTATATAAGTCTCATTGTGTGCCTCCATCAATCTATATAAAAGCCATTCTGCTCCTCACCGTTATATGCAATAGCGTCCACACATTGTGACGCTACTGCACATGCTCCAATGGTGAGGTATAGAATTAAAAAAAAACTCCCTTTATTAATTCCCTCCCCACACCTCCCGCCACCGTGTAAATTCTTACTTTACTTACCTCATAGCGGTGGCAGTAGAGAGATCCCAGTACCACATTCAGAACCTTCAGCACCTTCCTGCCATATTCAAGATGGCGGAGCCGGGTCCCCACCGCCATATTGGATGTGGCAGGAAGTTGTGGACT
>WWET01004181.1:124368-135031 GCA_011038615.1 Limnodynastes dumerilii
AAAACTCACTTGTCGCTGTTGCAGTTGGAAGACAGAACACTTTATTATTATTATTATCGTTCATTTATAAGGCGCCACAATGTGTCCGCAGCACCATACAAAATACAACAAAATACAGTACAGTACAGTACAGACATACAGGGTAGGGATGGACAGCATAGTATATATTAAATACAATATAACTATAAAAATATCACAAAAATACAATAAAGTGAAGCAAGCACAGAACGCAAGGCAAAATGAGAGGTATCAAGCTTGGAAGATCAGGGAGCAGGGGATAGAGCGCAGTTAGAGGTTGAGAGGGAGCCACCAGGTGGGGATGGGGTAAAAGGGTAGTAGAGGGGGGTGAGAGGGTACAAAGTGAGGGGGGAGTGGTGGAGAAAGGAACAACAATAGGATGGAGGGCTCTGCTCATGTGAGCTAACACACTATGTGGCAAGGAAGAACTTACAGAAGGCATGAGGAGGGGGAAGGAAGTGGACTGCTGGTGTGAGCAGAGGAGAGGGGGAAGGAAGAGAAGGGGTAGATGAAGGATGCAGTGAGAATGTTAAGTGGAGGAAGGGTAGGCTAGCCTGAACAGGTGCGTTTTGAGTGAACGCTTGAAGACCTGCAATGTGGAGGAGAGTCTGACTGAAGAAGGAAGGTCATTCCAGTGCAGAGGTGCAGCACAGGAGAAGTCCTGGATACGGGCGTAAGATGTGGTGATCAGTAAAGAGGTCAGACAGCGCTGGTTAGCAGATCGGAGAGGGCGGCACACCACACCCTGGCCATACATTTTCACTGTAATTGGTCAAAAATGCAGTTGATGTAACATCCTAGATGAAGTACATGCTAGATTGTGTGCACTGTGAATCTCATCATTTGTACGCTTCTTTTCGGTAAATATAGTACTACGAAATAATGAATAAATCAATCAGTCAATCAATCAATAATAAATCAAAAATAAATTTGGAGATGCACTCTAGTGCTATTCCGCAGTAACACACATCTCTGGATAGGATGTAGGGAAGTGTTTCCCGACCCCTTTCTCAAACCCCCTTCCCCCTTGCAGTTGGAACCTAATCTGCCAGTTTTCAAAGCATTTACATGGATTTTTTTAAAGCTTGCATTTATATCAGCTGCTATGCTGGCATAAAAATAAGCAAAAATTTAATGAAAATAAAAAAATTAAAAAGGGAAATATTTGAATGTTTATTTATTAAACCAATTTAATAAAAAACCTTTGAAACACAATCCCTGCGATGGAATAAGCATTTCATAGAAGCGCATGCACCTTTCTCTGCTACTGCACCTATTTAAATTAGAGAAACACCCCCCTGTCTCATTTAAACATTGTGGATTGAGTTGTTTCACTAGCGCAGTGCCGTCAGATGTAGACACAGGCAGTTGGGCAGCAGTACGCCCATCTTTCTGTGCTTGCTCCCTGTTCTGAGCATGCACATTGCTCATTTATGCTACGTTTCTGTCTTAAAAATAGACAGAAGGGGAACCTGAATTAGTCCCATATAGTAAAGCTGATTGGGAATGAACTAGAACTGGGGTATGTTGCGGGCATTCTGTACAGTTGTGAGAGACTGACGGCAGCACCATCCGGTTCATAGAATGCACGTGGTGCCACCTGCTGGTAGGAAGCATTTTAGACACTAAAAATGGCAGCAGTGTCTCTGTGACAACAAACTTGAAGTGATTACTCATGCTACCTACTGACGAAGGGCCGGATTCACAGATAAGAAGGATATAAGTATGCACAGATTCACAAAAAATCCCAACTAAATGAAAAAACAATTGCCATGACACTCCCATCATTCCTACAGATTTCAGCAGACTTCCACGTTCATATGGCTACCTTAACTCTCTGTGCGTATGTCTGTGCTTAAATTACATAAATAGGTGCATACTTAGCACCTAATCTAAATGCCTCAGCCCACCCACTCTTCCTAACTTCCCTCTTACAGAGGACTGACACGCCCCTTCTTATTTATGTCACTAAGTATGTAGCTGAAGTCTGTGCTCCATGGATTCCCATGTGTAACAGCTGCATCCCATGCGTAACTTTGTGTTCCGAGCAAGCGCAGTTTATTCTTTTCTTAAAACACGCTCAGAGATTCAGCTTGTTCTTAGGTGTGAATCGGGTCCTAGGTGGTTTTTGGCATTTTGACTCCTTAAAGACACTCTCCATGGCCGCATATCTTCCAGTTGTGCAGCCCTTGAGCCAGTATTTTTCCAATTGCCTCAACATATACCCAATAGTGTTCACAGCAGCGTTGATGTTGTGAAAAATGTGTGAAGTGACAAAAAAAAACCTTACTTTAACGGGGCTGTGGGTAGAGAATATTAAATTTATTAAGTATAATTAATTTCATTTAATATTGAAGATTTATCCAATTTTCTGGTGTTAGTTTATTGTGGGTAATATTTTGTCATACTCAAGTCACACTGTATATAACAACAGTAAACCCATTTGTTTATTTATAATGTGTATGACTATAATTTTGGCATGTGGGAAGTATAAACTGTACTAACTAACCAGAGTGTCTTTCTCACCATACTTCTTTTCTGACCAATCACAGCAAAACCAATCTGTAAATATGCACTCTGGTCAATGAATGCAAAATAGTAAAGGCTATGTCCTAATAATTTCGATTTGAATGTTACTTTATCCAGACTTCTCCTTGCTGTGAGTCTGGCAACTCTGTTAACATTGCATATTACACATTACAAATACTCACCCGTCTGAGGAGGTCCAGCGATGATCTGCGAGATGTTCGCCAACATCATTGGATTTCGCACCGAAGTGAAGTCCTGGCACATGCACAATGGTTGTCGTTTAGGACTTTCAATATATCTAAGCCCCGAAAGAAAGAAAAAAATACTACACATGCACAGTGTGTTCCCATCGGGACTTAGACACCTTTAGAGACACAATCAGTGCCTCTTCACATGAAAACAGCCATTATGGCATCAAAATAAAGTGATTGGTACTTTGTAAACAGAGCCCACAGTTGGGGACCAGTTAGATGATGGCAGGCTGTTGTACTATGAGCTCCAGCATTTTAGGAACTAAATTTGTCAACAAAAATGGTTTAAAAATACAGTCACATTCAAAGGGAAACATATATTTTAAAGGACACAACCCATATTTTATTTCCTTACCTAATATAAGGCTTGAGGCTGGTGTCTACCTCCAGGTGACATTTCTGGTTTTCAGAAAACAAAACTCTGCACAATAGGCTGACATGAGGGTTCAAAGTAAATGAGCAATTACCAGTGTTACTGTTATAACTATTCCCACTGTTCTCAGAGTGTAAATCTTCAGTCAGAAATAAATGGTTAATTTGTGTTTTCGCACCCTCTACTGGTGATTTTGAATAATTACAAATACTATTACATAATATCAATTGGATCAGATCCAGAGCATGAAAATAAGAAGAAATCAGGTGGAAGTTTACACCTTGGCAAAACCATACTGAACTTCAGAGGCAGTCAAATAACTTTATTCTTTGCATGCAGGGAGAATACTTTTGTTTTGCTCATTGCACACATATACTGACTGGCTTTTGTTTGTCTAAAACTGTTATTTAGACTTGAGCTAGGAAACAAGGGTGTAACTATAGGGGATGCAATTGCTATGGGGCCCGGCAGCTAAATGGACCTAAACTGTCCATCCACTGTGACCCTCTATACAGAGGCGGAACTAGCGACTTGTGGGCCCAGGTGAAAAAAATATGCTTTGGCCCTGATGATATCCCACGTAACCCAGTGGGGAACTGGTGATGACAGCTGTGAGCCCTTTTATCACCATGGGCCCCGATGCCGCTGCACCTGTTGTACCAATGGTAGTTCCGCCCCTGCCTTTATAGCAGGGTTGCCGACTACTGGAAGCTTCCCTTCGGTAGAACCCGGAGGGAGGGGCTTAATGACAATGATTTTTTCAGGAGTCTCCCGGATATTCCAGGAGAGTTGGAAACCCTGCTCTATAGCAGCTCTGCAGAGAGAGATTCCATAGCCCTGCTAGTTGTTCCAAGTTGTGTGCCATGTTAAAAATTTTTTTTTTAAATAAGGTTATTGGGCCTGATCCAGACCTACGCCGATGCTACGGACGCCCGATCCACGATCAGGCGTTGCCGTAGCGACGCTGGGCAACATCTGCCCGGCACATGCGCACATCGGCTTTTCAGCCACTCTTACACTTACACCAGCCGTCCTAGGGACGGCGGGCGTAGGTCTGGATCAGGCCCATTGTCCCATAAAGAGGTGTATCTTGTCGAAGTTTGATTAAAAAGAATGGGAATAAAAGAAAACAAAAAAAAGGTGGAAATAGTTTGGCAACTATGGAACAACTAGAACTAAAGAAAACTTCTAAGATCCTGTAACATCAACAGGATCAACAAGTAGCTGCAGCCCCAAATTATTTTTGGTTTTGGCAAATCCTTAGGACAATCCCTTTGTATCCTTAACGTGAATCCCAGATTGCGCTTATAGTTACGCCGCTGCTAGGGAACATCACATCTTACCTATAATACTGTTAACAACAGATTAAATTTGCCTTCCCTGTAATTGGACATGGTTTTCTTCATGATTTCTTCTTAATTTCAAACTCTGGTTTCAGTCCAGTATTATGAACTCTTTGACTATGCAATTTCCTACTAATTGTATACTAACTGATTATGATCTTTCATTCGCTTATAAACATTGACATTGGATATCCACTGTGGCTCAAGTGCAAGCACTAGTAGAGGGAAGGGGGGTAATTGTACAGTAAAGGCATTCCCTATGCACATCACATCCTACAGAACAAATCTTAAGGTAGGTGACAAATCTCAGAAGGCCACCCCTCGCTCACATAGAAGGCTGGATAGAGCTGGGATCTGATCCTTTGTGATTTATTTTTTATTTTTTCCCTCTTGGAGACATCGGACCGTATTCACACTTAGCATAGGAGTTGCGTGCTTCCGTAAAAATACGCATCGCAATAATACGCAAACACAATGCCAACAAATTTCCATCTGCAAACAGCCACACCCCCACTGACATGCGTGTTTTTACGTGCCCACATATACGTTGAAACTTTGAAATTGCTTGTTACGTTTCCTAACATGCTTTTGTATTTCTTAGTTACCAATTATTTCCCTTTTTAATTTTGTTGAACCACATTAACCCCATATTACTTCACCTTGGTGGAGTTTCCTGGATGCTTCCAGCAGCAGCAACAGCCTCCTCCAGGAACCTCAGGATGTGTTTTAAAACGAAAATTACACTTTGGATCGCTAGCATTGCACAAAATGGCGCATTACTATCAACCAATGGTTAGCATGAACACATTATATAAGAGTTCCTCAATCACTCCATATTTGACTGCTTCACAATAGCAGCCACTGATGATAAAAAACAACATTTTACTAGACAAAAAGTTGAAAATATATATATTTGATGTGGACAAACCATTAAGTCCCCATCACTTCGGATTTGAACGCATTTAGCAGGGAACGGCAGGGAGATGTGGAGGAGCGCTTTGCCATTATGGTTAAGAAGTGATAAGTTGTGCTGTTGTGTGAATGTACGTTAGCACAATCCACCGAAGGCCCCCATATATAATTATTTATCAAATTCAAATAATTTGATAAACTTCATTATTTGTTTAAAATACACAGAGAACATTATTTTAAAAGTTACAACTGCCTCAAAAAATAAAAATTATTTAAATATCATGTATTTTGTAATATACATTTGAATGTTTTATAGGACCTGATTAAGAGATTGAAAATAAGAGACTCCTGGGCAAAACCATGTTGATTTTAGGAAAGTCCTATTTCAGCTGGTCAGTATCTGTGTGCATTAAGCAAGTCAAAGATATATCCCTGCATGCAAAGAATACAATATAGAAATGTTCCAGCGCTCAGTCTCTTCCTGCGTTGATATAGGGATGTGCTGCCCAGTGCTAATAACGTCCCAAAAGTTATTCAGTACCAAACAAATGTATATATATATATATATGACCCATTTACATAACAAGAGCAACAAAAAGAACAACAATAAAGAACTAAATACAACCACTATAGAACTGGATACATCACTAGACACCACAAACACCACAATTTCGGACATCTCACAACTTGATCAAGAATCTGACTCCTTTTCAGTATACGAATCGGAAGAAGACACAAACTACACCAACCGAATATTGGAATCCTTTGAACAAGGATGGTTGGATGTAGATATATCGGAAATCATACACAAGGACCCAAACAATACCAACTCCATTATGGAAACCACAAACAGATCTGCAGAAGACCCAGAACTGAACACCAACACTCAAACAACAAACATAAGCAAACACACAGAGGACAAAATAGTAGTGGAATCTGCAGTTTTTTTAGGTCAAAACGGGATCGAACTAGAACCACCAGACATACAAACAGACACCCCACAACAAACAAAAAGGAAATTAGACGAAAAACTAGACGAGGCAAGAGGAGTGGTAAAAAAACCCAAAAAGAACCCGACTCTAACAGACCAATAGAACCGATAGGCATATTTAACCTAAGTCAACATACATTGACCACTCCACAAATATCACTGTTGAATAAAGGTTTAAAATACGCCCCTTCAAAAGCACTAAATAAGTTCAATATGTATCTAGACCTACACAGATACATTAGAAAAATCACACTGAAGAAATATTTTGCTAGAAATCCTATACTCACCAATTCCATCGTAACAGGATCTGTGTTCAAACATACAGACCTAAGACCCCCATCCAATTTCTACCCAACCCACACAAAAGGCAATTTCATACATACATTCCAGAAATTGGTAGAGAAAGACCTCCAGGACATGAACACAAAACAGCGGTACCCTAACCTAACCAAGGCAGAAAAGCAAGCACTTAGGGAATTGGAAGAAAACAACAAATTAATAGTAAAACCAGCAGATAAAGGTGGGGGAATTGTCCTGATGGACTATGAAAACTACAACACTGAGGCATTAAGGATTTTGGAAGATAAGGAGACATACAACAAACTAAAAGGAAACCCAACTACAGAAATACAAAACAAACTCAAAAAACACTTACAAGCGGGCCACAGTACAGGTATCTTAAACAAAAAAGAATTTGATTATCTTACCAACACACACCCAAAAATCCCAGTTTTCTATTTCCTACTGCTTGTATCATGGTTCAGGGCAGAGCAAATTAGCCCTTTATTAGTATTGGTGTTAATGATCTAGGTTTTATTACTCTACGTTCCTCACTAATATGAAGGGACAATCAGTGCCATATTCGATGATAATAACGGGAGTATGAGGAGGTACATGGTAGGCATATTTTGGAGATTAGATACGCATACTATACAGATGATATTGTTGGTCTGACTGTATGGACTATGTGAACTGTGGAAACTATGATGGGGGATATTCTGGGAGAATGGGAGTAGCTAATTGATTAAGTAAGATGGTAATTGGCTCAATGTGTGGTACTTCTACTTCTTCTACCAATGTGTGGTACTTATGGCAATGGCTGGGATTGTGGGATGTTAGGGACGATGTGATGGAATTCCTGGGGAGGTGGTATGGCTGGTTTTCGGCTGGGTGGATAACGAGGTGTTTACAGGTATAATGCAAACATGTAGTTGTGGCAGGCATTACATGCTTCTCTCCTCTCAGGGGGGAAAGGTTCTTAACAATTTATAAATGTAAAAACATGAATCAAGTCCAAGGTTCACGTGTATTACAGAGTAGGTTGTATGTCCAAATCTATGTTTAGTCCACTGGGTTGGAGGGTTTTGAGTAGATAAATCCATTTCAATTCTGTTCTACTGATCTGCTGGATAATGTCTCCCCCCCTCCAGTCTAGGGTTACCTGCTCTATGGCTTGGAATTTCAGACCTGTGGGGTCTTTGTTATGGCTTAGTTGAAAGTGTTGAGACACGCTGTGTGCTTCATAGCCTCTGTTGATGTTTCTAACATGTTCGGCTATCCTCGTTTTTAATTTCCTAATGGTGCGGCCTACATCTTGCAGACCGCATGGGCATTCAAGTAGGTATACCACATTTTTGGAATGGCAGGTTGATGTCCGTTTTAATTTATATGTTTCGTTAGTGGTGTTTGATTTAAAACCCTCTAGTGGTTTTAAGCTCCTATTGGTAAGATTTTTGCAGCCTTGGCAGTTACCACAGTGGTAGAACCCGGATTTCTGGTCTAACCACATTTGTGGTGGGGTGTTTTTTATGTGGTTTTTTACAAGTTTCTGTTGAATGCTCGTGGATTTTTTGTAAACGATTTCTGGTTTGTCCCCCAGAACTGGTTTTAGTGTCTCATCTTGTTGCAGGATGTGCCAATGCTTTTGGAGTATATGTTTTATTTTCATGGCACTACTATTATATTCTGTTATAAAGTAAACCTTATTGTTTTCTTGCGTTTTTGATGGTTTTTGGTCACGGTACTTGAGAAGTTCCGTTCTATCAATGGTGGCTACCTTTTGTCTGGCCTCTGTTACTGTTTTGGGGTTGTAACCCTTATCTGTAAATTGTTTTTTCATTGTAGTGCTTTGTTCTAAATAGTCCTCAAGTTTGATGCAGTTACGCCTGAGCCTTTTAAATTGTCCCTGTGGTATATTGGCCAGCCAGCTTGGATGGTGATTGCTGGTGGCCAATATATAGCTATTTACATCTACGTTTTTTTGGAAGGTGGTAGTTATGATTTTTTGGTCTCTAATGGTTATATTGATGTCTAGGAATTCCACCTTTTCTTTACTGTAATGTGTTGTGAATTGTAGATTATTTTGGTTATTGTTTATGTGAGTTAAGAAATCTTGTAGGGAGCGTTCTGACCCCTTCCAGATGAATATGACGTCATCTATGAAGCGGCGCCAGAGGACCAAGTGCTCGCCAACCCGTTCTGAGGACCAGATGTGTTTGTCCTCCCACCAACTCATAAACAGGTTGGCGTAACTCGGCGCAAATTTCGTGCCCATTGCGGTCCCCTGGCGCTGTATGTAGAATTCCTCCCCGTACCAGAAATATGCACCGTATCTTCTACTGCATGGGCACTCTTCCAGATGACAACATTAGATTAGGAAGGGCTAAAGAAGGGCCTCCATGTTCTCTCAGGGAAGTGTTGGTGCAGTCTCTGGGGCTGGTGCAAGTTATGGTGACTGGTAACTGGTGACTGGTGTGTGCTGAGCAAGGAGCAGAAACACTGGCTACTGATAACTTGGTGTGACATGTACAGGGATGTATTACTTATTGCTTTGCTAATAACTGAGAAAGCATTTTTACAGAGCATAATCTATGGAATTATCTGAGCATCATTAAATCAAGTGTGGCTACAATCATATGCATTTATATGAAGATCATATGGTGGTTACTTATTAAAGTCTTCCTGTGTCACCATCAGATTGTAATGGGAGACTCCTTTCCACATCCCTTCAATTGTAGCTTCATAGCCAAACATAGTCTGGACTATGGCGGTGTACGGTACATTCAGCTCTGCCTTCACCACCGAGGCCACCATCTTCACGGCCTTACCAGCTTCCAGCTCCACATCTGTGCTAGAAGTGAATGTAATCTGTGAAGACAAATTATGGAGATAGTTAGGAGATTTATTGACGGAGCACATACACGCACGTAATTACACACGTAAAGAACAGAGTGGTCTAGGACTCGTAAGTCCCTGACAGCACGTCCAGGAGAGGGGAGTGTCGGGGTTGTTGGTGGGTGTTTCCCGCAGTGTGGATAATTGCGTACATAAAAAAATAGTTTTCTGAATACGGCCCATAGTTTTTAAGGTAAGAGGAGGCATGCCACGGCAGCTTCCAGGGTAACATACATAAAGTGGGTGGGGGAAGGGATGTAAGTTAGGCTGGGAGGGAGGACTGGGGAACATCTGTGCATATTTTTCCTCCTTAAGAGGTACATTAGGCATTTAAAAACGGGGGCAGGGAGGGGCGGGGGAGGGGAGAGGGAAAGTAGGTGCAGATACATGTGTTTCCACACCTACGAATCACAAACTTATGTGTGAATCCGTCTTTAGGGGGAAGCTGTTACCTCGGTCTCGTTGGTCTTGTTTAATTCCCAGGTGTGGGTGGTGCTCATGTTTATTGTCTGTTTCATTTTCAGCAATTACTGGGATTCCGCTCTTGAAAGTGACTTCAGTACCAGCTTCAAATGAAAATCCATGGTCCTGGGTGAAACTGCTGGACTCCTTCAGGACTTTGCTGAACCTTAAATAGAAAAAATGGCAACCAATCAGGTTCTAGCGTTCACTTTCCTATTACATACTAGAGAACGTCATCTAGAATCTGAGCTGTGTGAGATGTCAGCTTAGTAAATATGGCGCATGTTGTAGCTTTCTACAGAAAGTCATTTTTATGAGTAAAAAAAAATAAGTCCCATAAAAACATATACATATAAATAGTAGTAGTTTAGTTAAAAAAGGAGGCAGTGCCTCCTCGGGGAGTGATTAGGTAGAATTGGGAGGGAGAGGGATGTAGATTAGCTGGAGAGGGCAGGGGGAGAGGTGTAATGCCTCCTCTGGGAGTGATTAGGTAGAATTGGGAGGGGGAAGGGATTTAAATTAGGCGGAGAGAGGCAATGTCCGTGCGGAATTTCCTTCTTAAGATAGCTCTATGGTACTCATAAGCGCCATAAGGTACCTAAACACGGGG
>WWET01004182.1:20517-32770 GCA_011038615.1 Limnodynastes dumerilii
TCAGCAGTCACTGAGTAAGATTAGGACAAAAAAATGTACATATTTTGTGAGTGAGGCTGAATGCAATTATTAGGATGTTGTGCCAAGAAACCCTACGCAATGCTGGATACAGGGCAAAAGTGCAATGCAGTGCTTAGTCATGGAAAGGAAAGTAGGCTCATTTATAGTAGTGTGTATAGTATCTATTGCTCTTTATGGCCCGTATTCAGAGGTATTTAGTGATTTTTACTCTTGCGCATGCACAGTAATTTTTTATAGTAATCTACGTATCTTTCAGACCGCATTTACACAATCTACGTAAGAAAAAGATACGTAAACTACGTTAAAAAATGACTACACATGCGCAGTAGTAAAAATCGCTAAACACCGGATGTGTATGTTATACGTCCGGTACTCTGAATACATAAACCTGTTTCCAGAATGCATGCATTTGTTGTATTCAATGACAGTTTATTGAAAGCATGCAGTATATTCCTAACACTGGCGGGTTCATTTTAAATGGCCGTTATAATGAGATGTTGACCATAGCAACCAATCACATTCTAGCTTTAATATTCTAGAATGATTGACAAAGAAAACAATAATCGAAATCAGGCCTGGCCTCTCCAGGTGTTGTGAAACTACTACTCCCAGCGTGCTTTACTTGCATAGGCATAGCCGATGCATGACAAAACATGCTGGAAGTCGTAGTTTCACAACATCTGGAGAGCTACAGGTTGGCCAGGCCTGATCTAAATGGTTATCATAGGGAACATATTCCTATTTCCTCATTTGAAGCTCCATTAAACGTAAAAATAATGGTACCCCCTGGGCCTGATTCAGATCTCCATGCGACTAAATCTGTTATTATTCCACACTGCAGAGGGGGTGCATGCCTCTGTCACCCCTCTTTCACACAGAGTTCTGGACACTTATGTGCCCAGAACCCTATCTTACCTTCTACTGCTGCGCTCTCTGTCCTCTGCCCCTCATTAATTTGCCTATCCTGCCTTTCTAGTGGGGATTAGACATGTGGAATTGAATGGCCGGCCCCTTCCACAGAACTTCTTTCATATGGGACAAAGTTCCATATGGAAGGAGTTTCGACTCGTAACATCCGGGTGCACATATGCAGATGGGCCGGATCGTAGTAACTATGTACAAAATCTACGTATTGTTTTGGTAAGTAGATTGCGTATATCCGGACTTAAAGACAATACGTAGCCATCTTATGGCCGCTTGTACCCGACGGCCGTAGTTCTGGATCCGGCCCCATGTTACTAGTCAGGGGCTTACACAAGAGACCTGTATATGTCCCCTTACGAACGTAGGACCTTATCCAGACCCCTTTGTGCTTCGACCGGTATTAGAAATACCTAATCCCTCCCCAGCTGTACAATTTAAATGCTTCACCCCACCCCCATATTGACGGGCGGGAGGGGAAACACAGCCCCTTTCCTCGTAATACCGATCGCACGGAACTAAGTTCTTAAAATGCACAAAACATCTGGAGGGTGCATTCGCCCTTCCCTCAAAACACCCCACTGCTTGCGTAAGTGGATTGACGTTCGCAGGTCTGGTTCCGGCCCTTAATTCTGATTCAGGCCCTCTGTTATTACATTTGTAATGAAGAAAGCAGAGGTTATGTCTCTTTAGCTATCAGTAAATATTCTCCTAGTCTGTTAAGAACACTGATTAAGCTTTGTGGACAGTTATTTTTACATACATTTCCAATATAACAAATCAGAAGGCATTATCGTTCTAATGGTTTTGCCATGACTATGCCCCTTATTGGATTCCGCTGCCATGACTATGCCCCCTACCAGACTCCATTGCCATGACTATGCCCCCTACCAGACTCCGCTGCCATGACTATGTCTCCTATCGGACTCCACTGCCATGACTATGCCCCTTATTGGATTCCGCTGCCATGACTATGCCCCCTACCAGACTCCGCTGCCATGACTATGTCTCCTATCGAAGTTCGCTGCCATGACTATGTCTCCTGTCGGATTCCGCTGCCATTATTATTTCCCCTACCGCACTCCGCTGCCATGACTATGTCCCATATCGGACTAAGCTGCCATGACTATGTCCCCTGTTGGACTCCGCTGCCATGACTATGCCTGCTATTGCACTCCGTTGCCATGACTATGCCCCCTATCAGTCTCCGCTGCCACCAGCTCTGAAAGTTATGGTTTAGCCTTTTTTTTTTATATGAAATTCTTGACTAATTTGTTTGTTTTTTTACCACTTGTTTTAGTGGGATTAAAGTTAGTGACATCACTCTGCTCTATGATCTTTTCAGTGTGGACTTTTGAGACAAGTAGTATTGGGCTCAATTTCTGTTATCCATGTTATCCATATGATGTAGTTTATTGTTGTTATGGCAAACAAATCAGATAAGTCGCCTTGTTAGTTAATTGCTGAGGAACATGAAAAAGGACCAGATTCTGAAGAAAGTTGATTTACAGTCACAACGCACCTAAGTCAGCTGTGGATTGGTGCTGTGCATGTACAGTACTAAGAATTCTGCATCGCAATGCAGCCGCCCAATACTGCGTTCCGTGTTGAATTCAGTCTCTGACGACGGGATGGCCTCACTTACTATGCATTATGGGCGTTGTCAGTCGGTGCTTAGCAGCTATGCTTTCCGAAATTGGGAAATCCGAAAGTTCCTTTTCGGATGTCCCTATTTCGAATAATGCAGAGTTTCTATTTTTTTTTTTTTTTTGAATGGGTGAGTATGCCGTTCGGCATACTTCACCCATTCACTTTCGTAAACGGCGATATCCCTCCGCTGCACCTCTACCGCTGGTATCGTCGGACCAAGGGACAGATGAGTAAACTATCTGTGTGGGGTAGGGAGGGTTAGAGTCAGGCTGTAGGAGTGGGAGGCTTAGGGTCAGGGTGCAGGGGAGGGAGAGTTAGTGTTAGGCTGAGGCAGATGGAGGGTTAGGGTCAGGCTGCGGGAGATGGAGGGTTAGGGCAGGCGGCAGGGGAGAGAGGGTTAGGGTCAGGCTGCAGAAGGAGAGTTAGGGTGAGGCTGCGGGAGATGGTGGGTTAGGGTCAGGCTGCCAGGAATGGAGGGATAGGGTTAGGGTAGTGAGAGGGGAGGGTTAGGGTAAGAATAAGGAGTGGGGGACTATTTTAACTCACTTTTCGGAACACAGAGCTTTTGGTGCTCTGTGTATCGATTGCTATGTCTCATCACGGCATATGCAATTGAAATCCCAGCTAGTTTGCAGCTGGCTGGGAGGAAACGGCTGTTTGGAAAATCAGCCGTTCGGACCGGAGCCCCACACCCCATGGTGGGTGGCATCACCACCAAATGTGAAATTTGGTACTGTACAATTTGAAATTCAAATTGTACAGTAAGGGCTTTCCCAAGTCCTTACGTACCATGTAGCATTCTGCACATGGCCCTTTCATGTGTGGAAATTTAAGGAAGGGCTGCACATGTGAGAAGAGTGCAGTACGTGCGTACTCCCTAAACAGTTCAAGGTGTTGACTCCCAGCGCTCAACCCATTGAAGCATCTGTAGGATGTTCTGGAAATACAAGTCTGAGCCATGGAGGCTCCACCTCACAACTTACAGGACTAAAGGCACTGCTGTCAACATGTTTGCAGATACCACAGGACATCTTCAGAGGTCTTGGGAAGTCCATGCTTCAACAGGTCCACACAGGGGTGACCTACACAATAGTAGCTTATCAGTAATTATATCCAAAACTTAAGTAAGAGCATTACAGTTTGTAATAATTATTATCAGTACAAACCTTTAGACCAGAGCTACATTTCCATTACTTTTCATCGCGTAGTGTATTTATTGTAGCGTATTTACAGTGCACTCCCCTAGGCACTTCACTCGCTCGTACGTACTTTGGCCGTTTTACGCTTGCCGAACCCTACCTTAATTTTACACGCGTAAGTACTGGTGTACATTAAGGCTGCACATACATAACTGCCTAAGCACGCCCAGAGACTGCTGGATTTAAATACCTCACCCCACCTCCGAAGCAAAATTACGGGTGTCGTACTGCTGGCACGCCCCCTCGTTCGTAGTTACACATGCGCAGTAACTACTAATGGGTGATTTTACATCAGCGGCTAGAGTAAAGTCGCTGGCGTACGTAGTTCAGGATCTACCCCCTCAATCCTATTATCCCTAATCCTAAATCAGACATAAGAGTTTGTTTTATCTGAAAACGTTATATAAAATATTTGATTGTTCTTTACTTTCTATTGCTTTGTGTTAAGACACTTCATTTTGTTTCTGCTAATGGAATGTATTTTGATAGGATCAAAACATTTAATAGTGGTTTGTCTAGACACCAGCTGTCCCCAAAAATAACTATACAACTTCTGTGTATAACATTTTACATGAAACGCTCGTACCAACAAAAGGCTCCTCAGGTGTTCCCTGAATCAAGAATCAATTAACGGAGAGGATGAATAACCGTAATAAAACTTTCCCAATGCAGATAATTACAGCTACGATTTCCACTGTAAACAAATCACTCTTTTATAGCTTTGATATTGCTAAAACTTTAAGGGAGATTTTCCATTTCATCTTGTAGATTTCTTATAGAGATGTCTTAAGGCACCTTATAAAAGGTTTGCAGAACACTTTTAATTTGTTTGGAATGGAAGAACATTTCAGAACTGGAACAGCTCCTTTAAAAATGTTGGACCGTATTCAAGCTTAAGAGTAGGTTAAGTGTGGACAGAACCACACTTAACTTACTCATCTAGGGGTAGATCCAGAACTCCGCTTGCAATCCGTTAACTAGCGTAGTGTATTTACGCGTGTGTACCTTCTATACACTCTCCTAGGCACAATACTTTAATGTACGTACTTTGACCGATTTCCGCTTTTCAAACCCTACCTTAACTTTTGGCCGCGTAACCGCTATCATCCGCACACGTACGTATGGGCAACACGGACTTACGCAGCTAAGCACGTCCATACTGTACACTTTAAATGAAAACCCCCGCCTACATTGCGTATTTTAGACGTACTTTTGGCTCACGTAAAATTGGCACACCCACACGTACGAACTTATGCAATTAATACGTGAATGGCCTATACGCTCAGCGTTACATTACATTACATAGTGTACCATCTATCGTGCGCAGTACATACGGAATCGTGATTTTACGTGTCGGCCAGACATAAATTTGCACAGAAGCGTAGTTCTGGATCTGGGCCCTAGCCCTTAACCTACCATTGTTTGTAGGTATCTTATGGCACTTAAGAGTGCTATAGTCTTAATGGGCCTGATCCAGAACAACGATTCGGAGCGAATTTACGCGTGGCGGAGACGTAAAATCGCGTTTTTGTACGTATTGCGCATGCGCACCATAGGAAATACGCACATTCACGTAGCGTAATTGTGAACGTATGGGCCATTCACGTATGTGTCACGTAAATACTTACGTGTGGGCGTGCCAATTTTACGTGCATCCAATATACGTCTGAAATACGTAAAGTAGGCGGGGGGTTGTATTTAAAGTGTACAGTATGGGCGTGCTTAGCTGCGTAAATACGTGTTGCCCATACGTACGTGAGCGGATCACTGCGGTTACGTTGGCAAAAGTTAAGGTAGGGTTTGAAAAGCGTATCTTGACAAAATATGTACATTCAAGGGGTGTGCCTAATGGGCCTGATCCAGAACAACGCTTCGGAGCGAATTTACGCGTGGCGGAGACGTAAAATCGCGTTTTTGTACGTATTGCGCATGCGCACCATAGGAAATACGCACATTCACGTAGCGTAATTGTGAACGTATGGGCCATTCACGTATGTGTCACGTAAATACTTACGTGTGGGCGTGCCAATTTTAAGTGCGTCCAAAATACGTCTGAAATACGTGAAGTAGGCGGGGGGTTATATTTAAAGTGTACAGTATGGGCGTGCTTAGCTGCGCAAATTCATCTAGCCCATACGTACGTGTGCGTATGACTGTGGTTACGTTGGAAAAAGTTAAGGCAGGGTTTGGAAAGCGTATCTTGAAAAAATACGTACGCTCAAGGGGTGTGCCGAGGGGAGTGTAACGAATTTACGCGCACGAAAATACGCTACGCGAATAAACGTACGGCAAACGTAGTTCTGGATCTATCCCAATGTGCGTAGTTTCTTTCTTAAGAAGGAAATTATGCACTGAGAACGCCTCCCCTCCCCCGCCCTCCCTGGCTAATCTAAATCCCTTCCCCCTCTCACTTCTAACTAAACACTCCCCTCTTACTAAACTACTCCGTTTGATCCTTAAAGACCACATGGAGGCAATCTACGTACCTAACTGTACTTAAGACTGTACTTAAGAAGAAGCTGCTTCTTAAGTATGAATAAGGTTTGTTATCACTTGAGTGTTCAAAACACAGTTCAATGTCTGTCTTTTACTAGTGTAAAGCTGACCATACACTAAAGCAATTATTGATCTAATCATCTATTTATCAGGTGTAATGTATGACCAGGACTTTCAGTACAAGTGAGTACAATTCTAAAGAGGAATAAAGAGCTTTAGTATGTGACAGAGACTTTAGAGACCCCATGCGAAAGCTCTTTATTTCTTCTTAATTTTGCTCAGATTTTCCCAATTGCAGGGCTTTGTTAGACCCACAGAAAAGTTTGATATTCCTATATTGTAGTCAAATTATCCCCCATAATAGGCATTTATATTCCACCATAATAAGGCTCCATATCATGTAGAGCCTGTTATGGGTGATCATTTTGAGCACAGACAAGAAGGAATAAAGAGGATTATCATGTTACAAATAGACCGGATGCCTCATAATGATTTATATACTTATAATGTAAGCAAAATTAAGGAGTAATAAAGAACTTTGGGCTGGAGCCAGACTTAAGTAAGTGCTTGAAATAAGTTACTCCTGGGCTAAACCATGTTGATTGTAGGGGAGTCATGTTTCATCTGTTGCAAACAGTATTAGAGTTGAGAGGTGATGTTTCCTATCCCAAGTCTAAATAATAGTGCGATAGTAAAGCTGGTCAGTATCTGTGTGCAGTAAACAATTCATAGATACATCCCTGCATGCAAAGAATACAATTACCATGACTCCTCCTGAAATCAACATGGTTTAGCCCAGGAGTAACTCATATCAAACACTTACTTAAGTCTGGATCCAGCCCTTTATTATTAAACTGCAAGTCTGTCTGACAGGGTGGTGCATCCCTGCACCCGCCTAAACTCTGTAATATGGGTGGGGACGATATTAAAATTTTACAGGGGGGTTGAGTTTTCACAGACCACTGATCTCCATGAGTGACTTAAGGCTGCCTTATTGCATCGTGACCCAGCTAAAGTCTGCATGACTTAAGCTGCCAGACCCCGTGCGTGCAGTAGTCTATATGCACAATACTAAAGCTCTTTATTCCTCTTTACTTGTTTCATTCCAGATTTTTTTTTGTTCAATTTATTTGGGGGGGAAATGGGGGTACATTTTTAAGCATTCTATAAAAAAAATGTTTAACATAAATTTTAAAGAAATGTTTTGCTAATCTATTCATTGCCTAATATTGTGTTGTTCCAGTATGAACATACTTTGTTAGCTCATCTTTTATAAGAAAACAATACAAATCTTTTGTCCTAGCTATGATTCATCAGGCTTCCTTATGACCTTGTCCCTCTTATTTCACCCATCACCTATACCGTTCTAAGCTTTCTCTCCTAGTTTCTGCATAAACTGATAAGTTTCCTATTCTTTTCAACAGAATTTCTCTGCTGTTGTGTTTTTCTGAAAGCCCGTCTCCTGGGTGCACAGTATAGTCTCACCTCTAGTGTTTCTTATTTGGTAGATGTTGCAGTCCTTGTAGGCAACACTACAAAGCCGTGTTTATCTCTCAGATAACCTGTAGGGACAGTTTGTGAGACAAAATGTTTCAGATTTTCCTTATACCTTGCGTCTCAAGCAATATAATGGTCAACAAAGGCTTTTTCAATAGAAAGTTACTTTTTATTAAAGTTACAGCATTCAGGGAACCATAGATGACTCGTATGAAACCCTTTTCAAAGACACACACAAAGTAAAAGTAATTTTTAAATATCAAAGATTAAGCGTTTTTATTTTATTACTTTATTTATTTTGATAAATTAAGCTTTAAAATGTTAAGAGCAATTTAACTTTTTTACATTTAAAAATAAATAAATCATCTCTTTAAGAGATACTGGCCTGGATTCACAGACAGTAACACAAGGGGATCTATGCAAGCCACTTGTGTATATATATCCGTGCATGCACATGCCAAATATTACGATAAGGATCTCCATGAGGACAAAACATGGAGTTCGCATGGAGATCTGTTTGTTGGGCGGAGTTTGCCTTCCACATGACAAACCCTTGGACCCGAGATGGGGTTTGCCGTGCTAAAAAGGGAAGCGGGGTGGTCGGGTGTCCATACATCCGCACGTCAGAGGGGAGTCACAGGGGTGTTAACCCTTCCGTCATTTGTGCTTAATAACAGACCCCCGCACGTACGGGAACAGTGCGGGGGTCTGAATACTGTCCACTGTACTTAATGCCCACGGTATTTTTTATTTTTTTTATTCATTATAATTATAATATTATTATTATTATTATTATTATTATTATTTATTCTCATTTATTTATAAAGACCCTCAAGGTATCTGCAATAGAATACACAAATTGCATGATACAGAGTTCAAAAAATCAATACAACCTACAGGGCAAATGTGTTGGTGATGGGGTATTCCAATGCAAAGTATAATATGAGTGTAAAAGGAGAGAATGGGCAGAGAGAGCAGGTAGAGAGAGGTAGGAGGGCAAGAGGGGCTGGGGAGGACAAGAAGATAGAGGGCCCTGCTCATAAGATCTATCATACTAAAAGAGTGGACGACAGGAGACACAAGGATGAATAGGGCTGCAGGAATAGATAAGCAGATGTGAGCAAGGCAGGGGGGAGGGGGGGAAGTTAGGTTGAGGAAGGGTAGGCTAGTCTGAAGAAGTGGGTTTAAGGGAGTGCTTAAAGGTGTGGAGAGAGGTGGATAGGTAAATAGACTGTACTAGGTAATTCCAGAGGGGCAGCACGGAAGGAGACTTGGATGCAGGAATAAGAGGTGGTTATCAGGTGGGAGGTGAGGCGGTGGCTACAGAGTAAAGGGGCCAGGAGGGAGTATGGATGGAGATGAGGGAAGATTTCCATCTATGTATTTATTCTGGGTTTTTTTTAAGTGTTCTTTTTGTATATACTATACAATAACGGTTAATTATCGTATATAGTAATTATGTAAAATACAATTCCAATAGAAAAGTGGAGTTGTTGGCTATACCATTCAGTCAGATTGCCAGTTTTTGGTTATGAGCTTTACAATATTAATGATATATTAACTGATTTGTTGCTATGGCAAACAAGACCATTCTTCAGCTTTAAAAATGTTATGAATTGAACCCCTATATACAGTAAATACAGTACATTATATACAGTACATTGGTCTTGAATTAAAGCAAATAAAAGTTAAATTAAAATAAATACATATCTTGGCAAAAAACAATATTGTGATCCAATTTAGGAGTTACAAGAAATCATTTGTTTATGGATGCAAATATTAGGAATGGAAGATACCCCCAAAGGAGGTCACACGCACATCTTCATGGGGTCACCAAGCTGCCTGACAGATAGCCGACAGTGGTCTCTGAACATTGACCGTGACTTTAGGTGCAGGGTGCGCAGGACACCAGATGCACCCAAATGTACATGTAAGAGAGTTGATAAAAAATGATACAAGGTGAGATAGGGTAACACTAATATAAGAATAAGGACACAATACAACTCTGATATGCAGGTAGAGACAGAGATGAGGCAGGGGAAGGGGTATAACATGAGGATAATGGGCCTTGCTTGTGAGGCCATACAAACTAAGTGAGTGGGGACAGACAAAGAAGAGACACGGAGCAGAGAAGCAGAAAAGAGGGGAATAGGAGATAAATCTGCAGTGGAGCTGGTTAGAGCATTGTAGCTTTGGGTGAGGAGATTGAAGGGATTCTTTAGGGAAGGGGAAGCCAGTGTAGTGTTTATGGATACAGACAGAGCTGTAGTTAGAGATTTTAGTGCCTGGTTCAAACAAGGAGAACTAACTCCCCCTATCCCTGGACTTGTAACCAACTAAACCTAAATATTAACTTACTGATGCACCCTTCAGTTTTGCGCCCTGGGTGGCTTCCCCTCTCACACACCCCTAGTTACAGTAGGCCCTGGATACAAATACTGAAATCAGCATTTTCCCATCTCATGCCACATTCATGACTTGTTCCAAGGGCTTGCTCCTGTGCTCCAATATTGCAGTCAACAGCCATGCACAGTCCAGTTCCCCTAAAGCGCCACCTGGTGGGTGTATAGTTATACTGAATGTCTAAATATCAATATGGACTAAAGGCAACTTAACTGTAAATTTGTTTGTGATGATATCAAGTCATAAATGTAACAATATGTCAGGAACCCAGACCACCTACGTCAGAATCCCTGACTTGGAAACCCAAATTTATGTTTACCCGGGGGCCTAGCAAATTAAATCCACATTAATATTCTAGCACCACCCACCTCTATTATGGTTCTACCCCAAATATTCAAACTGCCACCACACGTTTTTAAAGGTTAACGCGAACTTATCAACAAAGTTATAACACACTTAGCAGAAACTATCACCCTATGACCTTATTTCTATAAATCCCCCTGGATTAATAACCTTAGTTATTTAAATGATCACCTCATGAGTTATTTCCCTTATGAGTTACAATAGCCAAAAGCGGTCAAGTTTTCTTCGGAGAGTAGGATTTTCAGAACAAATATGAATAAGGCAAAATAAATGAAAGATTTATTCTACAAAAGGTACAATGCTTATTACACAAAAAGAGATATTTAACAATAAAAGGATACAGGACTAAACAGAAAAAAAGACATACAAGCAATATAAAACAAAAGGGAACAAAACAGAAAATAATTACCTGTGTGGAGATTACTTCTTTGCTAGGGGTTTAGCAGAAACAATGGATAAATCCCCCAGACTAGCAATCAGGACCCCACATGGAACCATCTTGAGCCTTTTGCTGAGTCCATATTTAAAGACACCTTATCAGTTCATCTCTCCTCCCCCTGGCAAGGAAAGGTGATGGGTGACCTTAGTATGGGGCTGGTCTGAGCTTCTGGAACCTGCCCATCTGATTTTGATAACTAAACCATGGAATCATATTTCTGCCTCTGAGTGTTTGTACAATTCATACAAGTATGATATTCACAATCCTGACTTTATAAGTGAAGTCTGGCTACCAAACAAATAAGGCCCCTTCCAAGTATTACCAACCGGAGCAAGTGTCATACTTCTCTAAATATTGGGGTTTCCACAAATATGAGAAAGTATGAATTTCCCCCAAAACACTGCTTTGATCCTAAAGTCAGGTATTGGCCAAATCTCTGTGTCCCTTCTAGAGGCTACTCAGATGCATCCCCCCTGGGGTGCTGGAGTCTCTTGTCTGTAATGTTTCTTTTTGAAACCAGGTAATGAGTGAATGGTATCAGACCATTTCCTTTGTCTGCCTGACTCCTAGAGGAACATTTGGCTATTCAGCCTTGAGGTGACAAATGTCCATCAGTAAATGTCTTTGTTCAGAGAGTTTGAATAAATATTGAAACGTCTGTAGATTCTTTTTCTTGTATTGATTAAATGTAGTCCATTGGTTTTAAAAAAAAAACTCACATTGAATGAAACTGATTGGTTGCTGTATGTATTACAAAGAAGTTTGACTCATACTTAATTGTAGACAATTGCTCGAAATACGCACCATCTAATATGTATGTACAATGTACTATGTAATGTAGCAACAAATATCTGTGCATTGTAATACACTAGCTAATGGGCATTGCCAAACATTTTACACCAGTATTTTGAGTAAACAGATTGTTGGCATAGGAAGGAGCTCTGTAAAATTAACTTCTGTTCAAGGAAGGGTTAAATTCATATGCCGCATACTGGGATATAATAACCAATTACTTGCTGAATTTCTTGTATTGCATCAGATTAGTCTACTATAGTTATTAAAGTGCAATAAACTTCTCCCCTGCAGCCTTATTTCTTGTGTTAACATTTCCTCTTGTGCATAGCAGGCAATAAGTCCAAAGATAATCTTTCCTTGATGTGATGTAGTGCAGAAAAGGACATTATTCTGTGACATCAAGGGCCAGATTTACTAAGCTGCGGTTTTGGAAAAGTGGAGATGTTGCCCATAGCAACCAATCAGATTC
>WWET01004182.1:45661-57557 GCA_011038615.1 Limnodynastes dumerilii
TCCGATGCCTGAAGAAATGATAAAGAAAAGCATAACTTGATTTGATGCAATTGGAAGAATATAAAATTAAGCATCCGCTTTAGGAAGAGAAGAGTCAGGATATTCCTGCATTAATTTAAGTTGACTCTGGCAAAGACATATGATGTAACTCTCTTCATTCACTGCACAAAATGGAACAAGTTCTGAATATTATCTCATCATTTTTAAAGAGAAATTTGCTGTAGAAATGTAAAAATCTTTTAGCCATGACCTAAGAGAGCTGACACTTCCAAACATGGGGCCGGAACCAGAATAAAAAAAATTAGCTGACATACGTGCACATTATAACACAGCCGCCAGGTGCTGCGTTCTCAGCACAGGAGGGCCTGGCCACTCACTATGCGTACAAGATATGCATGGCAGCAAGGCCTCCATCAGTGGGGGACAACCGGGACTATTGTCCCGGGCCCGTGGCTGGTGAACTTCTCTGCGCACTGGCCCACTGTTAAAGCAGAACGTCGCAACTTATGTCCTGCAAGCAGGACTTCCCAAGGCTAATGACAGTTCTACTGTCATTGGGTCCTATTTATACCCTTGGCCAGCGTGGGAACGTTTTTTGCATATTTAATTAATGCGTTTTTTATGTTGATTGATACTTAGTGATCTAGGGCCTGATTCACAGTAAAGAACGTGTTAGGGTCTTAAATATACGCAACTAGTAGCAAGGCCACTCCCTCGGCACGCTCCCGGTTTTTAGGTTCTTCAGAGACTTACGAGTGCCATAGGGTTCCCTTAACTGTAGGTTCGCATTTGTATGTGTAGGGCATCTATTTATGAACGTGACTGCATAATCGCGCCTTCCTTTCTTCATTTAAATGCCTCCCTCCACCCAATCTTCTTATCTGCCAAGTTAATTATTCGCGGCTCGCCCCTTCCAGCGTAACTTACTACAAATCTAGAGACTTTAGGGTCGTAGCGGTGAATCACAGCATTTATGTTCCTAAGTACAACGTAGATAGCGTATAAAAGTTACCACGCATGCGCAGTATATACCTTCCTAAAGATAAGCACCCAAAACCACACAGATTCTTAACTGTGAATCGGGTCCCTAGTTATTACCACCAGAACATTACCATCATTTTTAGTAACATTACCTTGACATGGTTTACTGCGTCTATTTATAACTCCAGACGGGTATTTAAATTGTATTTTTACCTAGACCTAGTGCACTGCAATGCCGCCTAGGATCCGCTGTGTCTTTCCCTCCCTCCCCCTTTTTCCTTGTATATATTACTAATATAGGATTCCAAGGTGGTAGCATCCCAAATTATTGCTTGGGTTGGGTTTAAATTTTGTTTGGAGTCACTTCTATCTTGACACAGGTCTCAGTGCGACTGGTCTATTTTTTCCTTCCTTACTTCCACTTTTTTTACCCCTATCTTACTTTTCTTCTCTTCATTATATTTCTAACCCTAGTTACCCAAATACTTCACCCCTGCCCACCTCTAGTCACCTCCCCTTGTGCACAGAAGGTCAGAAGCAAGGAGGACTGTGCTGAGGCTCGCCAGGGATAGCTATAGACGATTGCCTGTCTAGGGAGATTACCATCCTGATGGTACCATCCTGTCTACTGATTTCTCCTGTTAAGTTGGAAATGGCAGGTTAAGAGCACCACAATTACCTGAACACTGGAAAATGCTGGAAAGGGGAGATAGAAGGAAAAGCCGTCTTCAGACTTCCGTTTTTTAAAAGTACGCAATTATATGCATTCACGTAGCAAGGCAACAACCACGACACAGTCGTAGACTTAACCTTCCATAGACCGCTCTGATCTTTAAGTGTGTACTAACGTGCTTATATGTCTTCCAGCCGTGCGATTCAGTATAGCCACGCCCTCAAGTGTTCATTTAAATGCCTCCCCCCGCCCACTTTCATGTAAATTTGCAAGTATGTATTTCTACGCTGCCCCTCCGTACGCATGTCCCCAAGTGCGATTCACATGTCCGTGCCTAAAGCACTTAGGAGCGTATATTCAACGTAACTTATGTAAATAAAGTTACTACGCATGCACAGTTAAAACATACCTAAAAATACGCCCGCAACTCCACGTGAAAACAGATCTGTGGATACAGTCCAACATTTGTATTTTCCTATATAATTGGAGCCCTATGCTACTACACATGATAAATGACATAAATGCAACAAGTGTCAGGGTCATGTGATATTCCATTGCATACAACTTACTTAAATTGAAATGTCAGTGATTGTTCTACTCTGAATACAAAGCATTATACCTGAAATAAATGTTAGATAAGACAGTCTACAGCGCTGCAAAATTGTACCTTTGCCATTATGCGTGAAAATGAGAAAATAGTTTTTTCACTTGCTGGCTAATTTGCACTGTGGCATCCTGAGAAAATGAGAAAATGATTACTCTGTTTCGCCCCAAACACACTACAAAGGCAGTTATAAAAATGGATTGTTCTGTGACATTTAATGGAGTGTAGGACATGGGACACCACATGGCTCTGCTTGAAAAACTAATAATTAAGCCTCAAGAAATACAGCCACTTATTGCTTGTAATTATTTTCAACACTATTATTTGCCATGGCTGCAAATAGAGTTCAAAGAAAGAGGTAAAAGAAAAAACTGAAGGTTATGTGAAAGGGAATGGTGTAACGTAATAAAATAAATTATTTCCATGGACATTTTTCAAAGCGCAAATAGCTAGGAGGTATGAAAGGAAATATTTTTGCAGGAGCACTTCAAAGTGGGCACCATGCAAGGAGTCTCTGGAACATTTGCTTTCAAGATGATGTCACTTTGCAGTATTAAAGCCTTTTTTTTGTGTTACCTCCCTGTTGCCACCGTGGTTATATGTGTTATTTTATGCCTTAAGGACAGCATTGCACATTGCATCCTATAAAATACAATCTCAATATTATTTCAAAGGAATAATTTACATAGAGAACTTTGCATATGGAGCAATAACCAGAAATGATGCCTAAAAAACCAGTTACTTTCACAAGTTTTTACATACATGTATTAAGGGTTTAGCACCAACCCAAGTATTCTTTGGCACTTCAGGTGTTGCCCCAGCGTGCTGCAGTAACATGTCACACAGTGATGCATCTTTTGTGACATAATGAAAACTAGATTTTAACCCATTATTAAATCAATATAACTTAGTTTATTTACCAATTAGCAGCTGCTGGCTTCCTGCAGAGATCAAGCAATTGAGCTAACATCACCTATTTAATTCACAGGCTGGGACCTACATTTTCTCTGTATGACATTGAATGGGTGATGTCAGCTCTATTGTCTGATCTCTGCAGGAAGCCGTTAGCTGCTAAATGATAAGTAAACCAGTTTTAATGATTTCTGAAGCCCCATTCAACTTTCCCCAGCAGGTGGGCCCATCATTTAGCTGCAGGTTGCCAATGTCTGTTATAGAAGATTTAGTACTCAATGGATAATGGATATTCAGGGGCCTTTTAGCCAGTTTGAATGGTGTTTGTCCCTACGCATGCTTATATGTATCCAAATGCGTGCAATAATTCGTATGTAATCTAGACATACGCCATTGTATATCCAGACCTATGGCCGCCCAGGGAATTATGGGCGCCCAGGGAATTTAAGGTTGTGTGCATGAGCTGATCGTAATACTTAGGGTAGGAATCTGGACAAGTAAGTGCACTCCCCGCTACGATGACGGCCGTACAGGCCTTAGGCGGCCATAAGGCGCCCGTTGGTCTGGATCAGGTCCATAATGGATACTGAGGCCTTTACAAAAATGTACCCATTACACATTGGGCCAGATGTGCAGAGTGCAAATACGCATGCATCATGTGTGCTGTAGATGCGTTTCTAAAAGTGCGACGGGTTGCATGCGATTCAGAAGCGCACACAGCAGTGTCTTTGGAATGCAACTATTCTACTGCATGTATCGCACGGGCACACAGCAGCTAAGTGTAATGCTGCTACGTGGCCAAATACTCTGCACAACTACAGAGTTGTAAAGCGTAATGCTGTCTGTAAATAGAGGATTTACCGGGATGTCTGGTTTTCTCTTCTTTGGAAGCTCTTCTCTTCCTTCAGGGCCCTCCACTGACTCACCAAATACCAGGCTTACACATGGCATGCTGATGTGGAGAGACAATATCAGCTGAGCTCCCTCTGGGGTTCCCATGGTCACACACAGAGGTGCTACAATAGTTAATATATTATCATATATTAATTGTAAAATAGAGAAAACAAGAGTCTCATATGACTCTTAAAGGACTATTTTACGTCTAAGAACAGAATAATAATTTGCTTAATTTTAAACTGCGTTTGTAATTGTTGTGATTTTAAGAGTTACACAATCAATAGAAAATATTTTTTTCAGAACAAATGTACTCACTTCCAAGTAATCCAAATTTATTTGTAATAGAAAATACAGAAATCTTCCAATAGGACAAAAGTTTAACTTGATTGTAAATGATTATAGACATTAAAATCCCCAACAATCTTGGCTGAAATAAACTTTTCTATTAAATATAGCCTGACGTCATTCACATCAGTGTCTGTCGCTTTAGAGCTTGCTATCTAATTTCTCTAACACACCAACATGCATTTTGTCAAAAGCCAATTAACATTCCAGCATGCTTTATTACAGATAACATATTAATTTCAAAGAGGGACATACATTTTCTTTAAAGCTATTTCGTTTGAATTATATGCACACATTTAATTATCTATTTCTTAATTAATAGGTTTTTATATAGCTCCAGCATATTACACATAACAGACAGTCTGGAAGGGAAGAGATGCCCTGCTCGAAGGTTTATAATCAATAAAACAGTAGGTAAATCTCGATTGCAGTCTCCGGTCCGATGGCCCGGTTTGCGAAATAGAGATAGCCGAAAGTAACTTTTCGGATGTCTCTATTTCGAATAAGGGACCATTTTAGAATTTTTTTTTATGAATGGGTGAAGGTGCCGACCAGCATACTCGCCCATTCATTTTCACAGACCTGCCGGATGACAGCTACAGAGACGTGAGTAACTTCTTTGGTGCATTTTAGTATTGGGGGGTTGGCGTTTAGGAAGGGGCATAGCAATCGATCCCTGGAGCACTGAATACGGTGCTCCGAAAGGTGAGTGGCTAAACTAACCCCAACCCTCCCCCTGATTCTAATCCTAACCCTACCCTTCCATTACCCTAACCCTCCCTTCTCTGCAGCCTGATCCTAACCCTCCCTTCCCTGCAGCCTGACCCTAAGCCTACCCTCTCCCTAGCCTGACCCTATTACCCCTTTCTCTATAGCCTAACCCTAAAAAGTCACTTTTGAGAAAGGGCTAGTCCCGAAACGCGTTAAGGAATCCTCCGCCAGGTTCCAGGGAACCGTCTCTCCTCCGTCGCCAGTACCCGGGACCAGTTTTCTTTACCATCAGCAGTCCGGATGTCAGCTGCTATCTGTTCACCAAGCACAGTGTACTTTGATCCCATTAATTTGGAGTAATCATCTGTGGCCAAAAAGGAACACATGGGGCTTGAGACTTTTTAAAATCTTTATATATCAAAACCACCTAAAGGATTATATTAATTGACCACTCAAGGATTGACATTACCCACTGGTCCATTTTACCTGTATGCCGCACAGTTATATATATTTTTTATTTAATTTATTTGATTTGATTTGTATGCATTTGAATTCATTTACTCTCTACGCTGCCTTTTCCATCCATCCTCTGTTTCAACCATTGCATATTGCGCTCAATTTAATTTGCCCCTTAATTTTAAATACACGAGAAACTTATTTTTTTGTTACTGTTATGTAGAAATAAATAACATGCGCAATACATCGGCAGCGATTTCTCATACTTTTCGATATTTCAAAGGGTCAGATTTACTAAGCTGCGGGTTTGGAAAAGTGGAGATGTTGCCCATAGCAACCAATCAGATTTTAGCTGACATACTCTACTATGTAATAGGAAAGTGAGAGCCAGAATCTGATAGGTTGCTATGGGCAACATCTCTACTTTTCCAAACCCGCAGCTTAGTAAATCTGTCCCAAAGTGTCTTAATCTAATGGAAGGGTCTGAAATGGTGGAAGAAGGTGTGCACCCTGGGCTTAGACATGACCTGTTGCAGGTGCAAATGTTTTGACATAAACAGTCCTTTTTTATGCCTGGGTTCCATGCTGGATCGGGAGCCCTTGCATGGGAGCATCCTTACTGTACACTGGTTACGTCCCTCCACCCCTTCTCTACCATGACATACCCTTAAAAACACAAGTTTTCGCAGTTAGTGTTGCTCTCTTATATGAATTGGATGGCAGTTCTGAGCATGATCATTACAAAATCACACAGAGAACCGTCATGTCAGCTGGGGTGGTCTCACCTCTGGATCATGCCCTACAACAATTATCAGTCTAATTAAGCGATAGACGAGTGTTTGGAATGATATCAGATTAGTGTGTATTCTGCAACGATCATGCACAGATCCTTTCACAGTACTTAAAATCCTGATGATCACATAGTAACATACATATTGATGAGGTTGAAAAAAGACATCAGTCCATCAAGTTCAACCTATTATGGATCTCCTGCGATCTCTTTCTTTATAAACTGAAATTGATCCAAATGAAGCAACCTTCAATCTGTTGCTATCTGAAAAAAATCCCTGCTGACCCAAGATGACCGTTCTATTTCTCCCTGGCTCCTGTCCTTCATTTAAATTAGCGGTCCTGGTAACCCTGGATGTCCTTTTCTGCTAAAAATGTATCGAACCCTTTCTTAAACATTTCAAGTGAATCTGCCATTACAACCTTCCCTGGCAGTGAATTCCACATCCTGACTGTCCTCACTGTAAAGAACCCTTTCCTTTGCTGGTTGTGAAACTTCCTTTCCTCTAACCTAAAAAGTTCCCATGAAAGTTCTCTGTATTGACCCATGATGTATTTGTATATAGAAATCATATGTCCTCCTAGGAGCCTCTTTTCTAAAGTAAACATGTCTAAACTGGCTAGCCGTTGCTCATAGCTCAATGACTCCATACCCTTTAGAATTTCCAAATTTTTCGATCAAACAATGTTATTCCATCATGAGAAAAACAAGTATTGTTTACCCAGCTTTAGTGTTGCATTTTGAAGAATGAACCAGTTAGGGTTAAAATGTAATAATGCTCTGTGATGTGTAGGAGCACATTGTAATATTAGACTCAGGACTGTGGCTAAGTTGGTATGGATAGAGGACACATGTACAGTTAAGTAAATGAAGAAATATTGAAAGGTACAGATGTATTTCATAAGTTAGAAGTAGGTTTAAAGGGAGGTTGAGGAGTATGGTAATTTTTTAAGGGAGGGTTTGAAGGTTTTTAGACTCAAAGAAAGACAAGAAAAAAACATTGTGAAGCAGAATGTCAAAGAAACATTTGAAAAGTTTGGTAGAGTAACCTGATGGGCAATTGTTATTCTTTGACATCCTGTGACTTCCCCACCAATCAACCTAGGGGATTTTAACATCTCCGTTTAACATCTCCCACTGCTAAGTTCTCTAACCATCTCAAGGCTTCTCCCGGTGAAATTAATATTTTACTCATCAACTTGACCTTTTATTCGTGAAACTGTACTCAGCCTCTGGCTCCTTTCCCTTTTTTGTAGAATAAAAGTATTTCATTTAATTAAAAAAAACTGCTCCTCTTCAAGTGGCCCAAGCTTTTCTTCATATTTCAGGTTAACTTCTAAGTCAACCATAGCATACTAGAAACATAACACCTTTTAAAGGTCTCCTAATGGCAAATGCCTTTCTGTACGTTTCATTCTCTTCTTGTAATAATATTTTCAGCTTTCAATTTTCACTTTTTTTTGCACTTTATAATTAATGTTTTCACAATATATTTTGCTTGTACCTCTTTCACATCACCATCAAAAACCCGGGTTATTGCTGGGGCAAGGTCCAATGAGCCGGGTTGAGGTGTGGTGTGAAAGGTCCTGGGGTCCTTGACCCGGAAATTGGATATGAGAAAAAAGAAGGGTTATTCCCAGGTTTGACCCAGGTAGGGATGCAGTGTGAAAGGTGCTTCCCGGGTTTTTCAACCTGGGTCGCACAGAAAGCACTAGGTTGATGTAATTTTGCTTTTGCCTTGGCAACAAGTGTTGTCAGGGCACTAGTAAACAAATTACACAGTGTAATGACTCACATTACTGCTGGGGCAGATCAGGGTCCCAGAGATTCCCGGGTCAACCCTGCAGTGTAAAACAGGGTCTGTGACCCTGAGATGATCATTTGGCATGACTATATCCTGGATTCACAGACACGGTATCTTGCCAGGGCCGAAATGTGAATGCAGCATTAGCGGTAGGATTGTATTCAGACCTCTTACTGCTGCGGTCACAGTTTTGGCGGTAGTGGTAGCAGAGGTCCGATGCCAGATCCCTGTCACGTCCAGAAATTCATGCAGAGAGGGGAAGGTCACTCCCCTGGCTTGTAAAGATTTCTGCCGGGTGATGTCTACTTTAAGATTTCCACACCATGCCCACATAAAATTGGGATGGTGCAGGAGTCTGGAAAGTACATCAGGGCTAAGCCAGCTAAGTGCACTATTGGCATGCAGAAGTGCTTCCTGTCTGTGAGAAGTCCTGTCCCGCTGTCAGATTTTCAACCAGGATGGAATTCTAGATCCAGCATTCGACGATTTACAAAAGTGGACATTTTCCAATCCTAGACTAGTGATTAGAAAATGGTCCCCTTGTAGAAAGTTGGTTCCGGTCCAAAAATTGTACTTTTTAGATTGTCTCTTGTGCCTGTTTGGAGAGGGTCCAAGAAGGCATCTGCAGTGAGTGGATGCAAGCCCCTCAAGAATCCTAATGAGACAGGGAAGCTGAGAAACGGGACAATAATTTAAAAGAGGATCCGAATTTAGTTTTTTCAGAATAGAGTTAAATAAAGTAATGTTACCAGCAGATTAAAGTTGGATAATCAGAGACAAAGAATGACTTGTGAGCATATGTGACCAAGAGGGATGTGGATCTGTGGTAAGAATAGTACTTTTTTAAAAGGGACTTTTCTCCCAGCCAGTTCTGAACTGGCTCTTAAATTGATTGCTTCTGCCTTGCCGAGCAATCATTCACAGGACAAAGATGTTGAGATGAATGGTAAGTATTTATCTAACCCCAACCCTTTTCTTAATCATTACCCTAATTCTCTTCTCCCCACAGCCAGACCCTAAGACTCCCTTCCCCGCATCCTGACCCTAAGAGTCCCTAACCCTAAGACTCCCCATAGACTCCCTGTAATAGTCACCTGCCCGGTCCAGTGCGGTGGGTCTGGGGCAGTGGGACAGGTCTGCGGCGGCGGCAGTTTCTGAATGAATGGATAAGAATGTTGAAAAATACCTTCAGCACACTTTCCCATTCATTATGAAAAGTTTCTAATCAGTACCAATTTTGAAACAGAGACCGACGAAAATTAATGTGATTTTCGAGCCACCGAATGCATCCCTATTCTTTCTTGTCTTCTAACACTTGTTTAAAAATGGTAAAGTTTGTGGCACGTTATATACTAATGCTATATAAAAACTGTTGATTCATTATCAAACTTATAAAATATTTTTTTTCATGTTAAATAATGAGACTTTAGTGTGTTTGTGACATTGTGGATTGGATTTTTGCTAGATTATAATGTTTCTGGAAAATAAACTAGCAGAAAAGCTGACAGTTCAATATTTAGGACGGGATCCAGAATCAAGTAATGTGGACGTTTTCTGCCCTCTGCATACCGTGTAAATCCATGATTCAGGCCTCCCAGCTGAAAGTCCTTCTGACGGTAAGGTGGACGAATCACCATGTGTACTGCGTGTAAGCACAGTGGGCGGTGGGAGTTATGCTAATTGTACATTAAGGACTTGGTTAAGTGCATCCTTCACTGTGCACCAAATATTTTACATGGGGCTGTGCATAACATTTAAGGTAGGGTCCAGGGTACGGAAATCCTGTATATAGAAGGGGAGTGTTCTCACCTAACATGTACAGAACTTAAGATCATACAGCAATCCAAGACTGTATGTCCACTGGCGCTGTGCAAGTATTTATAATCATAGGGTCTGATCCATATAGTTTTATGTACGCAAGTGTTCCTAAGTTACACACTACAGAGGATAATACACTCCCCCTGGCAATCCCCTCTCACTTACGTAAGTTAGGTGGATGGGAGTGGATTTGAATTTACTATCCTGCTTTAGAATCATGCATGCGTAAAAATGCAATGCATATTTTTACGTAAGTACGCAAATTATCGCGGAAGTATGAATATGGTCCTTTAAGGCAGGGTTCCGGACCTGTAAGAGGAGAGTGACTGCAGTTCATTCCCCTATCCGGTCCATTGCATTTAATTGCAAGAAATCAGAGACATGGATAAAATGTTTGCAAATTATCTACTTCATTTTATTCTTTTTCTTATTATTATTATACAGTGAAGAATGTAAATAATTAAAAAATGGGAGAACATTTTATCATACTAAATCAAATTAAGCTGCACTTTTTGTTTCTGATAAATCAGTTGAAAACTACAATTAGCCATAATTATTCCTTGACACGTAATTGATTGTGTTGAAACACTCAAGTCAGTCATTTAACCACTCACAAAGTTTTTTCCAGCTAAATTAATTAAGGATTTCTAAATTAATCATTAGCAGCATTAAAAGATTTCAGCACAGCATTAACTCTAATCATTTGTTTTAGCATCTTATTATCTTTAATGTCAACTATTCTTTGTGAAATGAATTATACAACTAAAACTTCTCTGTTACTGTTGGAATGCTTGATGTGATGGTGGAAATTTTTGTTATTGCTTAATATTACAATAAAGATGGATTAGTAAAAATACCAGTGATTATTAATACCTATATCGTAAAATCTCAAATGTTACAAAATAAATATTTCATTCTGGAGCCATAAAATTCAAATAAATAAAGAGTTGGTCATCCATACACAGGGAATGAGATATAAATATACTTTTTTTAAAAAGTGAGGAATAATTTCATTTCTGAATATTTATTGTGCCAGAGGGTTGTTTTAGAATTATAATATCCAAATTAAAATAAAAACTGTCACGTTCTTGGGCTGATCAAGACTGGGTACGGGTTGGTGAGCAGATGCAGTGAATATGAAGCTGGGTGGCTTTAAATAATGATGGTGCATATGACCCGGTGCAGGATGTGTGACTCCTGGAGTAGGATGAAAATACACTTCAGACCGGACAGGTGGACAAGGTGATTCCGGACTGACGTGGAAAAATACAGGCTGAAGACCTTTAGAATTGAGACTCAGGTAAGTATGACAGTCTCAGGCAGGTAGGTAAGCAAGTCTCAGGCGGGTAGATATGCACAGTTCCAGGTAGGTCGGTAGACACAGACTCAGGACACAGACTAAGGCAGATAGGTATGTGCAGTCTCAGGTAGGTAGATATGCTGAGAGTCAGGCAGGTAGGTATGCTGAGATTCAGGCAGGTAGGTATGCTGAGAGTCAGGCGGGTAGGATATGCAAAGTCTCAGGCAGATAGGTATGTGCAGTCTCAGGCAGGTAGATATGCTGAGAGTCAGGCAGGTTGGATATGCAAAGTATCAGGCAGGTATGTAGGCACAGTCTCAGGCAGGATAGATATGCTGCAAGGCAGGCAGGTAAGTAGCAGTGGCATATCTACCATGGGTGCAGAGTGTGCAGTGCACACGGGCCCCTGCAGACAAGGGGCTGCCCGTGGCACTCACCCTGCACCCAATGGAGGATCCTAGTACCACCTATATCTGTACAAATGGTGACAGTCTCCACCAGCCTTCCGTTCCCAACAGTGCACTCTGCGCGCGGGCGTCACATGGGGATGTCAGGTGTGCGTGCACTGCGCAGCCTCACGCTCCTCTTCTGTTTGCAGAGCGTGA